>WHSA01000992.1:0-72686 GCA_012931725.1 Litsea cubeba
AGCAACAGCGGTTGCCGCCTCTATTAGAAGTTCATTCAAGGGCGAAAGCTAAGGCTAAGTCAGGCTGTTGGGGGCAGGCAGTCTAAAAGGCGACTTCCTTTCTATCTATATAGTAATTGTTCAGAGGCGCGCTCGCCAGTGTAGGATGAAAAGGAAGTGTTGGATCTGACTTCACTTTCCCACTTCAGCTTTCAGCGGTTAGATTGAATGATGAATCCGACGGGACAGTTTTAGATTGAATCGAGAATGGCTGACACCTTCGGCTATCATCCTTACTCAACTAGAAGCTATTCGGATTGACTCAACAGGAAGGCTTTGGCGCTTCACTAAACCTATCTTCTCTTTGCCAACGCACAGACTGCTATTCTAGCCTGAGTAATAAAACTTTGGGGAAGATTACTTTCTCCTTTCAATTGCTTATGAAATGGAATCTTTTCTTTCTTATGCTTATTCATCGAAGGTATCTCCTTCGGTTTTCATAGAACACTAAACCTTTCAAGCGGATGATGCCCTGCTGAGACGAATGCCAATCAACCCTTCTGTTCATCCGTCTTCCCCACTCGATTTATCTGGGAGAAGAGGCTGTCTAATCTTAATTAGCCTCGCATCGCTTCTGAACTCACTATAAGCAATCAGTACGGTTAGGCTTTCCTACTGCCGGATCCTACCACCGCTTCTTCTAGATTTCTTCTTGCCTATAACAGCCAGGGTGTACTTGATTGGCTCTTTCTCGGCTTCACTAAACCAATCTATAACCTTAATGCCCCGCCTTTCCGTAGTTCACTTCACTGATCAATGAATAGTCAGAAAGGCAAGCATAACTACTGCTTCCGCCTAGCCGTGCTTGCTATTCTATGGTTTCTACCCCCACAAGAAGGGGAAGCAACCTTTAATCCTAGAAATAGTACAGTTCAAGCAAGCGTTGATAATAAGAAATAGACTAGTGCTCGCTTTGATTTCAGAGGAATTTCTCTGCACTTCGCCCCGCTTGGATTCTGCCCTAACTTCACCCCGCCTTTTTTCTTCGGTGCGGTCTTCTAACTTTACTTCTTCTTCTTCTGCCTGGTTGGAGAACCCTATTCATAGAAGATATTCTCTTTATTCTATTGCCTGAAGTGAGCTACAAGACGGATACGGATACTTGTTTTTGCTTGCAACAGCTTCTTCTCTGACTCCCTCCTAGGATTGAGATAGATACGAGACTGGCCTTGAACTCCATCCTAACATAACAAGGGATTCCATCCTCTTAGAACGTCGCCATCTCATCGATCTTTTTCATTCCGCTTTCAACACTCGAACACTGCTAGCTCACCTGAAACTAAGAAAGAGTCGTTCTAATCGGCTGAGATCGAGCCCATCTCCTTGAATCGATTTCGAATCTCACTTTCTTCTGAACCCTCTTCGCTTAGCTACTTATTGAGGGTATTCACATAACAGCAACAGCGGTTGCCGCTCTATCTATTAGAAGTTCATTCAAGGGCGAAAGCTAAGGCTAAGTCAGGCTGTTGGGTGGCAGGCAGTCTAAAAGGCGACTTCCTTTCTATCTATATTATGTAATTGTTCAGAGGCGCGCTGGCCAGTGTAGGATGAAAAGGAATTGATGGATCTGACCTTCACTTTGCCACTTCAGCTTTCAAGCGGTCAGATTGAATGATGAATCCAACGGGACAGTTTTAGATTGAATCGAGAATGGCTGACACACTTCGGCTATCATCCTTACTCAACTAGAAGCTATTCGGATTGACTCAACTAGGAAGGCTTCGGCGCTTGACTAAACCTATCTTCCTCTTTGCCAACGGCACAGACTGCTCTTCTAGCCTGAGTAATATAAACTTTGGGGAAGATTACTTTCTCCTTTCAATTGCTTATCAAATGGAATCTTTTCTTTCTTATGCTTATTCATCGAAGCAATCTCCTTCGGTTTTCATAGAAACACTAAACCTTTCAAGCGGATGATGCCCTGCCGAGACGAAATGCCATCAAACCCTTCTGTTTAGTCCCGTCTTCCCCACTCTATTTATCTGCGGAGAAGAGGCGGTCTAATCTTAATTTTTAGTCTTTCGCATTCGCTTCTGAACTCAACTATAAGCAATCAGTACGGTTAAGCTTTCCTACCGCCGGATCCTACCACCGCTTTCTTCTAAGATTTCATCTTGCCTATAACACCCAGGGTGTAACTTGATTGGCTCTTTCTCGGCTTGACTAAACCAATCTATCAACCTTAATGCCCTGCCTTTCCGTAGTCCACTTCACTGATCAATGGAAGAGTCAGAAAGGCAAGCATAACTACTGCTTTCCGCCTAAGCCGTGCTTGCTACTCTATGGTTTCTACCCTCACAAGAAGGGGAAGCAACCTTTGATCCTAAGAAATAGTACAGTTCAAGTAAGCGTTGATAATAAAGAAATAGACTAGTGCTCGCTTTGATTTGATAGGAATTTCTCTGCACTTCGCGCCGCCTGGATTCTGCCCTAAATTCACTCCGCCTTTTTCTTCGGTGCGGTCTTCTTCCTTACTTCTTCTTCTTCTGCCTGGTTTGGAACCCTATTCATAGAAGATATTCTCTTTATTCCTATTGCCTGAAGTGAGCTACAAGACGGATACGGATACTTGTTTTTGCTTGCAACAGCTTCTTCTTTGACTACCTCCTAGGATTGAGATAGATACGAGACTGGCCTTGAACTCCATCCTAACATAACAAGGGATTCCATCCTCTTAGAACGTCGCCATCTCATCGATCTTTTTCATTCCGCTTTCAACACTCGAACACTGCTAGCTCACCTGAAACTAAGAAAGAGTCGTTCTAATCGGCTGAGATCGAGCCCATCTCCTTGAATCGATTTCGAATCTCACTTTCTTCTGAACCCTCTTCGCTTAGCTACTTATTGAGGGTATTCCCACAACAGCAACAGCGGTTTGCCGTTCTATCTATTAGAAGTTCATTCAAGGGCGAAAGCTAAGGCTAAGTCAGGCTGTTGGGTGGCAGGCAGTCTAAAAAGGCGACTTCCTTTCTATCTATATTATGTAATTGTTCAGAGGCGCGCTGGCCAGTGTAGGATGAAAAGGAATTGATGGATCTGACCTTCACTTTGCCACTTCAGCTTTCAAGCGTCAGATTGAATGATGAATCCAACGGGACAGTTTTAGATTGAATCGAGAATGGCTGACACACTTCGGCTATCAACCTTACTCAACTAGAAGCTATTCGGATTGACTCAACTAGGAAGGCTTCGGCGCTTGACTAAACCTATCTTCCTCTTTGCCAACGCACAGACTGCTCTTCTAGCCTGAGTAATATAAACTTTGGTGAATATTACTTCTGATTTCAATTGCTTATGAAATGGAATCTTTTCTTTCTTATGCTTATTCATCGAAGGTATCTCCTTCGGTTTTCATAGAACAATAAACCTTTCAAGCGGATGATGCCCTGCCGAGACGAATGCCATCAAAACCCTTCTGTTTAGTCCGTCTTCCCCACTCTATTTATCTGGGAGAAGAGGGCGGTCTAATCTTAATTATTAGCCTTCGCATTCGCTTCTGAACTCAACTATAAGCAATCAGTACGGTTAGGCTTTCCTACTGCCGGATCCTACCACCCGCTTTCTTCTAAGATTTCTTCTTGCCTATAACCCCAGGGTGTACTTGATTGGCTCTTTCTCGGCTTCACTAAACCAATCTATCAACCTTAATGCCCCGCCTTTCCGTAGTTTCAATTCACTGATCAATGAATAGTCAGAAAGGCAAGCATAAACTACTGCTTCCGCCTAAGCCGTGCTTGCTACTCTATGGTTTCTACCCCCACAAGAAGGGGAAGCAACCTTTGATCTTAATAAATAGTACAGTTCAAGCAAGCATTGATAATAAGAAATAGACTAGTGCTCGCTTTGATTTGATAGGAATTTCTCTGGCACTTCGCCCCGCTTGGATTCTGCCCTAACTTCACCTCGCCTTTTTCTTCGGTGCGGTCTTCTAACTTTACTTCTTCTTCTTCTGCCTGGATTGGAACCCTATTCATAGAAGATATTCTCTTTATTCCTATTGCCTGAAGTGAGCTACAAGACGGATACGGATACTTGTTTTTGCTTGCAACAGCTTCTTCTCAGACTCCCTCCTAGGATTAAGATAGATACGAGACTGGCCTTGAACTCCATCCTAACATAACAGGGATTCCATCCTCTTAGAACGTCGCCATCTCATCGATCTTTTTCATTCCGCTTTCAACACTCGAACACTGCTAGCTCACCTGAAACTAAGAAAGAGTCGTTCTAATCGGCTGAGATCGAGCCCATCTCCTTGAATCGATTTCGAATCTCACTTTTTTCTGAACCCTCTTCGCTTAGCTACTTATTGAGGGTATTCCCACAACAGCAACAGCGGTTGCCGCTCTATCTATTAGAAGTTCATTTAAGGGCGAAAGCTAAGGCTAAGTCAGGCTGTTGGGTGGCAGGCAGTCTAAAAGGCGACTTCCTTTCTATGTAATTGTTCAGAGGCGCGCTGGCCAGTGTAGGATGAAAAGGAATTGATGGATCTGACCTTCACTTTGCCACTTCAGCTTTTCAAGCGGTCAGATTGAATGATGAATCCAACGGGACAGTTTTAGATTGAATCGAGAATGGCTGACACACTTCGGCTATCAACCTTACTCAACTAGAAGCTATTCGGATTGACTCAACTAGGAAGGCTTCGGCGCTTGACTAAACCTATCTTCCTCTTTGCCAACGGCACAGACTGCTCTTCTAGCCTGAGTAATATAAACTTTGGTGAATATTACTTTCTCCTTTCAATTGCTTTATGAAATGGAATCTTTTCTTTCTTATGCTTATTCATCGAAGGTATCTCCTTCGGTTTTCATAGAACACTAAACCTTTCAAGCGGATGATGCCCCTGCCGAGACGAAATGCCATCAAACCCTTCTGTTTAGTCCGTCTTCCCCACTCTATTTATCTGGGAGAAGAGGCGGTCTAATCTTAATTATTAGCCTTCGCATTCGCTTCTGAACTCAACTATAAGCAATCAGTACGGTTAGGCTTTCCTACCGCCGGATCCTACCACCGCTTTCTTCTAAGATTTCTTCTTGCCTATAACACCCAGGGTGTACTTGATTGGCTCTTTCTCGGCTTCACTAAACCAATCTATCAACCTTAATGCCCCGCCTTTCCGTAGTTCACTTCACTGATCAATGGAATAGTCAGAAAGGCAAGCATAAACTACTGCTTCCGCCTAAGCCGTGCTTGCTACTCTATGGTTTCTACCCCCACAAGAAGGGGAAGCAACCTTTGATCCTAAGAAATAGTACAGTTCAAGCAAGCGTTGATAATAAGAAATAGACTAGTGCTCGCTTTGATTTGATAGGAATTTCTCTGCACTTCACCCCGCTTGGATTCTGCCCTAACTTCACCTCGCCTTTTTCTTCGGTGCGGTCTTCTAACTTTACTTCTTCTTCTTCTGCCTGGATTGGAACCCTATTCATAGAAGATATTCTCTTTATTCCTATTGCCTGAAGTGAGCTACAAGACGGATACGGATACTTGTTTTTGCTTGCAACAGCTTCTTCTCTGACTCCCTCCTAGGATTAAGATAGATACGAGACTGGCCTTGAACTCCATCCTAACATAACAAGGGATTCCATCCTCTTAGAACGTCGCCATCTCATCGATCTTTTTCATTCCGCTTTCAACACTCGAACACTGCTAGCTCACCTGAAACTAAGAAAGAGTCGTTCTAACCGGCTGAGATCGAGCCCATCTCCTTGAATCGATTTCGAATCTCACTTTCTTCTGAACCCTCTTCGCTTAGCTACTTATTGAGGGTATTCCCACAACAGCAACAGCAGTTGCTGCTCTATCTATTAGAAGTTCATTCAAGGGCGAAAGCTAAGGCTAAGTCAGGCTGTTGGGTGGCAGGCAGTCTAAAAGGCGACTTCCTTTCTATCTATATTATGTAATTGTTCAGAGGCGCGCTGGCCAGTGTAGGATGAAAAGGAAATGATGGATCTGACCTTCACTTTGCCACTTCAGCTTTCAAGCGGTCAGATTGAATGATGAATCCAACGGGACAGTTTGAGATTGAATCGAGAATGGCTGACACACTTCGGCTATCAACCTTACTCAACTAGAAGCTATTCGGATTGACTCAACTAGGAAGGCTTCGGCGCTTGACTAAACCTATCTTCCTCTTTGCCAACGGCACAGACTGCTCTTCTAGCCTGAGTAATATAAACTTTGGTGAATATTACTTTCTCCTTTCAATTGCTTATGAAATGGAATCTTTTCTTTCTTATGCTTATTCATCGAAGGTATCTCCTTCGGTTTTCATAGAACACTAAACCTTTCAAGCGGATGATGCCCTGCCGAGACGAAATGCCATCAAACCCTTCTGTTTAGTCCGTCTTCCCCACTCTATTTATCTGGGAGAAGAGGCGGTCTAATCTTAATTATTAGCCTTCACATTCGCTTCTGAACTCAACTATAAGCAATCAGTACGGTTAGGCTTTCCTACCGCCGGATCCTACCACCGCTTTCTTCTAAGATTTCTTCTTGCCTATAACAGCCAGGGGTGTACTTGATTGGCGCTTTCTCGGCATCACTAAACCAATCTATCAACCTTAATGCCCGGCCTTTCGAAAGTTCACTTCACTGATCAATGGAATAGTCAGAAAAGCAAGCATAAACTACTGCTTCCGCCTAAGCCGTGCTTGCTACTCTATGGTTTCTACCCCCACAAGAAGGGGAAGCAACCTTTGATCCTAAGAAATAGTACAGTTCAAGCAAGCGTTGATAATAAGAAATAGACTAGTGCTCGCTTTGATTTGATAGGAATTTCTCTGCACTTCGCCCCGCTTGGATTCTGCCCTAACTTCACCTCGCCTTTTTCTTCGGTGCGGTCTTCTAACTTTACTTCTTCTTCTTCTGCCTGGTTTGGAACCCTATTCATAGAAGATATTCTCTTTATTCCTATTGCCTGAAGTGAGCTACAAGACGGATACGGATACTTGTTTTTGCTTGCAACAGTTCTTCTCTGACTCCCTCCTAGGATTGAGATAGATACGAGACTGGCCTTGAACCCCATCCTAACATAACAAGGGATTCCATCCTCTTAGAACGTCGCCATCTCATCGATCTTTTTCATTCCGCTTTCAACACTCGAACACTGCTAGCTCACCTGAAACTAAGAAAGAGTCGTTCTAACCGGCTGAGATCGAGCCCATCTCCTTGAATCGATTTCGAATCTCACTTTCTTCTGAACCCTCTTCGCTTAGCTACTTATTGAGGGTATTCCCACAACAGCAACAGCAGTTGCTGCTCTATCTATTAGAAGTTCATTCAAGGGCGAAAGCTAAGGCTAAGTCAGGCTGTTGGGTGGCAGGCAGTCTAAAAGGCGACTTCCTTTCTATCTATATTATGTAATTGTTCAGAGGCGCGCTGGCCAGTGTAGGATGAAAAGGAAATGATGGATCTGACCTTCACTTTGCCACTTCAGCTTTCAAGCGGTCAGATTGAATGATGAATCCAAAGGGACAGTTTGAGATTGAATCGAGAATGGCTGACACACTTCGGCTATCAACCTTACTCAACTAGAAGCTATTCGGATTGACTCAACTAGGAAGGCTTCGGCGCTTGACTAAACCTATCTTCCTCTTTGCCAACGGCACAGACTGCTCTTCTAGCCTGAGTAATATAAACTTTGGTGAAGATTACTTTCTCCTTTCAATTGCTTATGAAATGGAATCTTTTCTTTCTTATGCTTATTCATCGAAGCTATCTCCTTCGGTTTTCATAGAACACTAAACCTTTCAAGCGGATGATGCCCTGCGGAGACGAAATGCCATCAGACCCTTCTGTTTAGTCCGTCTTCCCCACTCTATTTATCTGGGAGAAGAGGCGGTCTAATCTTAATTAATTAGCCTTCGCATTCGCTTCTGAACTCAACTATAAGCAATCAGTACGGTTAGGCTTTCCTACCGCCGGATCCTACCACCGCTTTCTTCTAAGATTTCATCTTGCCTATAACACCCAGGGTGTACTTGATTGGCTCTTTCTCGGCTTGACTAAACCAATCTATCAACCTTAATGCCCTGCCTTTCCGTAGTCCACTTCACTGATCAATGGAAGAGTCAGAAAGGCAAGCATAAACTACTGCTTCCGGCTAAGCCGTGCTTGCTACTCTATGGTTTCTACCCCCACAAGAAGGGGAAGCAACCTTTGATCCTAAGAAATAGTACAGTTCAAGCAAGCATTGATAATAAGAAATAGACTAGTGCTCGCTTTGATTTGATAGGAATTTCTCTGCACTTCGCGCCGCCTGGATTCTGCCCTAAATTCACTCCGCCTTTTTCTTCGGTGCGGTCTTCTTCCTTTACTTCTTCTTCTTCTGCCTGGTTTGGAACCCTATTCAAAGAAGATATTCTCTTTATTCCTATTGCCTGAAGTGAGCTACAAGACGGATACGGATACTTGTTTTTGCTTGCAACAGCTTCTTGTCTGACTACCTCCTAGGATTGAGATAGATACGAGACTGGCCTTGAACTCCATCCTAACATAACAAGGGATTCCATCCTCTTAGAACGTCGCCTTCTCATCGATCTTTTTCATTCCGTTTTCAACACTCGAACACTGCTAGCTCACCTGAAACTAAGAAAGAGTCGTTCTAATCGGCTGAGATCGAGCCCATCTCCTTGAATCGATTTCCAATCTCTCTTTCTTCTGAACCCTCTTCGCTTAAGTACTTATTGAGGGTATTCCCACAACAGCAACAGCGGTTGCCGCTCTATCTATTAGAAGTTCATTCAAGGGCGAAAGCTAAGGCAAAGTCAGGCTGTTGGGTGGCAGGCAGTCTAAAAGGCGACTTCCTTTCTATCTACAATATGTAATTGTTCGGAGGCGCGCTGGCCAGTGTAGGATGAAAAGGAATTGATGGATCTGACCTTCACTTTCCCACTTCAGCTTTCAAGCGGTCAGATTGAATGATGAATCCAACGGGACAGTTTTAGATTGAATCGAGAATGGCTGACACACTTCGGCTATCATCCTTACTCAACTAGAAGCTATTCGGATTGACTCAACAAGGAAGGCTTCGGCGCATCACTAAACCTATCTTCCTCTTTGCCAACGGCACAGACTGCTCTTCTAGCCTGAGTAATATAAACTTTGGGGAAGATTACTTTCTCCTTTCAATTGCTTATGAAATGGAATCTTTTCTTTCTTATGCTTATTCATCGAAGCTATCTCCTTCGGTTTTCATAGAACACTAAACCTTTCAAGCGGATGATGCCCCTGCCGAGACGAAATGCCATCAAACCCTTCTGTTTAGTCCGTCTTCCCCACTCTATTTATCTGGGAGAAGAGGCGGTCTAATCTTAATTATTAGCCTTCGCATTCGCTTATGAACTCAACTATAAGCAATCAGTACGGTTAGGCTTTCCTACCGCCGGATCCTACCACCGCTTTCTTCTAAGATTTCATCTTGCCTATAACACCCAGGGTGTACTTGATTGGCTCTTTCTCGGCTTGACTAAACTAATCTACCAACCTTAATGCCCTGCCTTTCCGTAGTCCACTTCACTGATCAATGGAAGAGTCAGAAAGGCAAGCATAAACTACTGCTTCCGCCTAAGCCGTGCTTGCTACTCTATGGTTTCTACCCCCACAAGAAGGGGAAGCAACCTTTGATCCTAAGAAATAGTACAGTTCAAGCAAGCGTTGATAATAAGAAATAGACTAGTGCTCGCTTTGATTTGATAGGAATTTCTCTGCACTTCGCGCCGCCTGGATTCTGCCCTAAATTCACTCCGCCTTTTTCTTCGGTGCGGTCTTCTTCCTTTACTTCTTCTTCTTCTGCCTGGTTTGGAACCCTATTCAAAGAAGATATTCTCTTTATTCCTATTGCCTGAAGTGAGCTACAAGACGGATACGGATACTTGTTTTTGCTTGCAACAGCTTCTTGTCTGACTACCTCCTAGGATTGAGATAGATACGAGACTGGCCTTGAACTCCATCCTAACATAACAAGGGATTCCATCCTCTTAGAACGTCGCCTTCTCATCGATCTTTTTCATTCCGTTTTCAACACTCGAACACTGCTAGCTCACCTGAAACTAAGAAAGAGTCGTTCTAATCGGCTGAGATCGAGCCCATCTCCTTGAATCGATTTCCAATCTCTCTTTCTTTTGAACCCTCTTCGCTTAGCTACTTATTGAGGGTATTCCCACAACAGCAACAGCGGTTGCCGCTCTATCTATTAGAAGTCCATTCAAGGGCGAAAGCTAAGGCAAAGTCAGGCTGTTGGGTGGCAGGCAGTCTAAAAGGCGACTTCCTTTCTATCTATAATATGTAATTGTTCGGAGGCGCGCTGGCCAGTGTAGGATGAAAAGGAATTGATGGATCTGACCTTCACTTTCCCACTTCAGCTTTCAAGCGGTCAGATTGAATGATGAATCCAACGGGACAGTTTTAGATTGAATCGAGAATGGCTGACACACTTCGGCTATCATCCTTACTCAACTAGAAGCTATTCGGATTGACTCAACAAGGAAGGCTTTGGCGCTTCACTAAACCTATCTTCTCTTTGCCAACGGCACAGACTGCTCTTCTAGCCTGAGTAATATAAACTTTGGGGAAGATTACTTTCTCCTTTCAATTGCTTATGAAATGGAATCTTTTCTTTCTTATGCTTATTCATCGAAGGTATCTCCTTCGGTTTTCATAGAACACTAAACCTTTCAAGCGGATGATGCCCTGCCGAGACGAAATGCCATCAAACCCTTCTGTTTAGTCCGTCGCCCACTCTATTTATCTGGGAGAAGAGGCGGTCTAATCTTAATTATTAGCCTTCGCATTCGCTTCTGAACTCAACTATAAGTAATCAGTACGGTTAGGCTTTCCTACCGCCGGATCCTACCACCGCTTTCTTCTAAGATTTCTTCTTGCCTATAACAGCCAGGGTGTACTTGATTGGCTCTTTCTTTTTTTTTTGAAGAATAAGTGAGTTCTTCATTTCAACTAAAATAAAAGTGTAAAAAAAGATAACTCTAGAGACCCAAATGAGGTCTTAGAGAAATCCAATGGGGCATACCCCATTATTACAATCATAATGAAATAACAAAAAAATAAAGAAATACAAAACCCACAACCCAGGCCAGAAGCACTCAAAGTCTCCATATCATTCCTATCTCCACATTTGAGATATAAGAAGGAACCAGTCTGTTTCGACTCAGTTTCTTACTAAATTGTATCGTGGAATGCTGAAGATCCACATAGTGTATATGAAATTGCTGAAGAGCAGCTGCAATACTCCTCACTTGAAAACGTAATTTCCAAGGAGATTTTTGGGGGAACCTGATAATTTGAGCCAAAGAAGACTCCACTTCAAGTAAAATAGATGTAAGACAGACAGGAATAAGATCAAGTAATCGAAGAATTCCTGGATAATAGTCCATGGCAGAATGAATTGAACCTGCAAGCGGGTTATCAGCAGCATCCCATAGAACACCAACACTTGCCTGATGATAAGAATAAATAGAAAGCCTCCAACCATGGTAAACGGTAGGGTATGATTGTGAGAGAGTGTAACCAGCAGGTGGAAGATTCCAATGACATGAAATACTGTTTGGAAAAGAAAGTCCAAGAAATAACACTCTACTCTGAATAGAATGAAGGATACTATGTACTACATTCACAGCAGATATACTTTGAGCTCTGAAGATACGTCTATTGCGTTCAATCCAAATGTGCCAAATATAAGCAGAAAAGATCAGCCGAGCCAGTATCTGAAGACCTTTGTGTTGCTGATCAACACGCAAAGTCAAAGACTCCACCAACTCTAATGGTGTAGTACATGGTCTAGGGTTCTTTTATTTTCTAGGGTTCTTTTTATTTTCTAGGGTTCTTTTTATTTCTAGGGTTCTTTTTATTTTCTAGGGTTCTTTTTATTTTCTCTTCCTCTGGCGATCTTCTTCCCCTGGTACCTTGGACGGCGTTCACAGCATGAATGGAGGGCCGGCCTCCATTCCATCAGGTCATCACGATGCATCTTCGCTGATGGAGCAAATCAGAGTGTGGCTGACGTATGCTGAAGACCGGAATGCTAAAGTCTCTCTGCTACAGGCGATCATCAGGAAAAACCAAGAAGAATCAATACCGCCTGAAGTGCCACGTGATCTGATCCTGGAATCAAAAATCCGCTTAGGAGATGAAATGAAAGCAGCAGCACATCGTGTGGGGCAGATTCCCTCTATGACACGTCTTGCTGAAACCGTGCACAAGTGTAAGAGTTTGCAGGTTGAAGAGAAAACGGGGCATATGCTCTTTGATGAGAACTGTGCTGCATTGGATGGAATTAGTACATCTGCTGCAGATGGATATCTACCGGATCAGACGATCCTCAACATTAAGAAGGTGGACGCTCGGTCTGATAAATGGTCGTCGTTATTTCAACATCAGACAGATCGGTCAAGGGACTTGCATCGCCATATCGAACCTTCCAAGGATCCAAACCACCACATAGAGTTTGATGAGGACGATTCCTCAGCAGCAGTACAAAATTGGGGCAATGCATTGGTCGGCTATTTCATTGGTAATTCTCCTCCTATCTTTGCAATTAAAAATTGTCTTTCAAAAGCATGGCGAATAAAAGATCTTGAAATTATCCCTATGGCTGAGGGTTTTTTATTATTCAAATTCCACTCTTATGATGTTGGCCAAAGTATTCTTGATGACGGTCCTTGGTTTGTCTATGGACGTCCGTTGATTTTGAGGCGATGGTCGGAAGATATCACAATGTATAGGGAGAATCTTGGAACTATTCCAGTATGGGTTCGTCTTCCTAATCTGAATTTCTGTTTTCGGACAAAGTCTGCATTGAGTAAAATTGCATCTGTTATTGGAAATCCAATATGTATGGATCATGCTACTGCGACTGGTACTCGGTATGCCTTTGCTCGGATCTGTGTTGAAGTGGATGTTGATGCTGAGTTCCCTACTGAATTGCGCATGAAATATAAAGACAAGACTATCATTCAAAAATTGAGTATGCTTGGAAGCCCAACCCTTGTAAATCATGCAGAACCTTTAACCATGGAGATAAATTTTGTCCTCTGAAGGCTGATATGAGCAGACCTAATAAAGTTTGGGTACCTAAAAAGAGACAAGATGAAAAGTCAAATCCTGATTTGACTGACGCAAGTGAGCAGCCTGTAACAATTGAAAACGTCCAACAACAGAGTGTTACTATGGAAGAGTGGAATGTTGTCAAAGGGAAGAAAGGCTCAGATGGAGCCACATCACCTCCAAACAAGTCTTTGACCGGCCTTACACCCCCTGCACAAAAGATGGGCCCAAGTATTTCTTCAAATATAGAATCAAATCGATTCCTTAGTCTTTCAAACCTTGATGGTGATTCAAATGTTTCGACAGAAGAAATTGCTTCCACTACTGCTCTAGTTATCAAATGTTCTGCTGCAGGAGCTAAACAACATAATTCGGGTGATCAGCAAAAGGACTTATCATCGATTCACCAACTAGATAAAAGTTTTCTAGCAAGATTGCCAAGCACTAGTGGAAAAAATAAACCAGGTTCTACTGGGATGGTTAGTAAAGATAAGGTCACTCATAAACATCGACCTACATGATAGTTCTCATACGGAATGTGAGAGGTCTTCACAGTCCCTTGATGCAGTCAAATCTCAGGAATAAAATCCCACTTTAAATTATGATTGATAAATTTCTTTGCTTTTGTTAGCCTTGGAGTGTTTGTTTATGGGGTATGCCCCATTGGGAGGTCCTAAGATCCTTGATGGTGACTTAGACTCCAATTTTTTGTAATTTTTCCCTTTCTTGAAAATGAAGAAACTTACTTACTCTTCAAAAAAAAAAAGTAAGATTGAGCGTGGCTAAAAGAGAAGTCCAGACCATTTGAGAAAATGGACAATGAAGCATAAGGTGAGATCCAGATTCCCAGGTAAAAGGACAGAAAATGCAGCATGAATCACAAACCACATTCCTGTGATGCAAAAAATCTTTAGTCTTCAGTTTACCCAAGAAGAACATCCAAGCACAAAGGGAATGCTTCTTAATACAGCCTGGGAACCAAAGAAGAGAAGGCCAATGAAGATCTTGACGTGCCCGAAGCTAACCATACAATAAGCTGATGTTAGAGAAAAATTGCCATCTTCCTCTAATGTCCACACAACTT
The DNA here is from genome assembly GCA_012931725.1 of Litsea cubeba. Taxonomy (NCBI): domain Eukaryota; kingdom Viridiplantae; phylum Streptophyta; class Magnoliopsida; order Laurales; family Lauraceae; genus Litsea; species Litsea cubeba. Next base: position 14,186 of record WHSA01000992.1, read on the forward strand.
CATTGATGGACCGCGCTCCCGAATGCCCGGGGTTCCTACCGAGGTCGGCGGACGTGGGAGTCCGTTTGGTTCCGACCCTTTCGTAACCGGGGGGCAAAGGGGGGCGTGCATCAACATTTCTTTTTTTTTTGTGGGTGTGCCAGATTTTCTATTTTTACTTGGAATTGCAAGTGGTGATCCGGAGATCAACCTTCGCAAGTAAAAGGAAATCAACTTCTTTCAAGTTTTCCATTGCACATATATTTAAGAAAATAGACATTTTCTTGATTTGCCGTGAAAGGCGATTTTTTTTGGCATTTATAGCCGATTTTGGCGTTTATAGCCGATTTTTGGCGTTTATAGCCGATTTTGGCATTATAGCCGATTTACAATCCTTATCAACAATGAAAGACAAGAATTGTGATTTTTGTCTCTTTTAAAAAAATACAAACTACAATGAAAAGCAAGAAAAGGAGGATCTAACTTCTCAGGAGATTGTGGGGGACTCGTTTAGAATGACGGTCGCAAGCCATATGTGGGCTTCGCCATCATCCATGCAGATGAGAACAGAAGATGCTATTGATTCGCTTGGCTTGGCTATAACCTCGGGTTTTTAGAGGACAAAGACCAAAGGAAGGTCATATGTCCAATAAAAAGCCGAGTAGACGGGCTGAAAAGCCATATCTAAGCCATTGGAGGCAGGAGGAGAAGGCAAGGACCTTGGGGGGGGGTACCCCCCAAGGGACTTTTGTCACCTTGTTGCGGTGGCCGGTGTAGAACTTTCGCAGAGTTTTCTCTCTTTTTCCTTTCTCTGGATTTCTGTCTGCTGTCTGTTGATGTTGTGTGTGTCTTTTCTTCTTGGAGAGCCCTCCTATTTATAGGCTTTTAGGTAGCCTTTTAGGTGGGTTTATGGGCTTTTATTGTCATTAAGCCGCATAATGGGAGGAGTTACAAAATTGAATTGTTTATTTTGTAACTCCTTTTTCTTGGCTTCTGATTGGCCGGAGGAGATTGAGGGCATTTAATCGTCTTTAATCGCCATGATGGAAGGAGTTTCATGGGTTAAATGCCATGAATTTCTTGACTTGTAACTCCCGAATGCTTGCTTCTGATTGGCCGTCCAAAGAAATGGATTAATGACTGTAATAAAGCTAGTCAATTAATCGCATTAAGTGGTCGCCGAGCAGCTGAAGAGTCACGGGCCGTGCCACGTCTTTTGGGATTCTTCTGTTGATGATCATTGATAGATCTTCATGTAGATCGACATCAGATGATCATGTAATTTCAGGTGTTTGTTGCCAACAGCGGGTCGGTGCCATCTGTCCTGTCGATTTCTCGATCGGTCGGGTAGAAAGCACACTTTTTTTGGTTGACCGGGTGGCGATCAATATTGTTTTCGATACTCTTGATGATTTACCCGTGTTTTGGACGGATGTCAGAGGACTTGGTGTCTCAAAAGCATGAATTTTGGAAAGTACCAGAGGCTAGGCTCCTCGAATCGCGAAAAAATGGTGAAAACCGGGGTTTCCGGGGCTTTCCCAGCGACCCTGGCCCAGGGTCGCAGGGGTCTGCGACCCTGGGGGGGGTTTTCCCCTTTCGTGTCCCGTTTTGCGTCCGTTTTTGCTGTTTTTTGATTCTTTTTTCTTCTTTACTTTTCCTTGACATTTTGACCATTTATTGGCCTAATTTCTTTGTAGGAAACCTGATGATAATCCTTGCATTTTATTTTGCAAAGTTTCCAATTTCCTGAGAAAGCCGAAGACTTTGTCGCGCAGAGCTGCCGATTTTCCGTCAGAAGCTGAAACTGGGCCAAACGATGTCGGAATGACCTGAAATTTGGTGTGAAGCCTCCTGAGCAATAAATAAGACCAACCATAGGCTTTTGTTTGAGTTTTGAAGCCGTTTGGGGGTCCTATCACCTGTAGACTTGCTTTTTGTCGCGATGAAGATGTCGCGGTTTGATGTGCGATCAACCGATGTCCGATTGACTTGAAATTTGACAGGGAACCTATTGGAGTCATTTTAAGATGATCCATAGGCTCTGTCTTGGAAACCATGGTCCCGGGGAGCTTTGCCGCCGAGAGCTCCTTTTCAGCTGTCGGAGAAGCAAAGTTAGGCCAAATGATTTTGAAATGGCCCGAAACTTCTTGTGTACTCTTTTGGCTGTCTGGAAGAATCTTGCAGTTTTTGTTTGATTCTGACAAGATTTGATTTTTGGAAGCAGCATTGCCTATTTATGGCAGGTTGCGACTTCATGTAGCTCTTTGGATCTTGAAAATGCAAAGTGACATTTTTGGTGTCAACAAATGCCCCCTCGAGGTACAGCGGCGAGTTGCTTAACTTTTGTAGTCGATGTGCCTCGAAGAGATTTTTGAAGGAGAGCCTGTGACTTGACCAAGAGTCTTTGAGCAATCTTTCTTTTTGGTATTTGTAGCCTTTTGAGCTTCCAGGGGAATTTTATGGTAGTGAAAGGGATCACGTACCATCTCGAGGCAAAATTTTGAAGATGACATCGGGGATGTGGATTTGGGTTTTGACCTTGTGACCTAACAGGCTATATGTGGCAGGTTAGGGGGTCGGGTTTGGTTTTGATTGTGTGACCCAACAAGCTGTATGTGGAATGTTGGGGGATCAATTTTGGTTTTGATCTTGTGACCTAACAGGCTGTATGTGGCAAGTTAGGGGATCAGGTTTTGGTTTTTGGTTTTGGTCTTGTGACCTAACAGGCTGTATGTGGCAAGTTAGGGGACCAGGATTTGGTTTGATGGAATGTCAATTTCAAGATTTTGGCTCAATTTGGTAGATGAGGCTGGATGGTTTGATTTTTGGAAGCTCATGGGGCTTGGAATTTTTTTTTGTATGGTCCAATCAACTCAAAAGAGGCATGGAACCATTTTTGTATGCTCTTGGTAAGAGGGATTTCTCTTTGACTAAAAGCTCAAAAAATTTCTTTTTTTTTTTTTTTGTGTGCCTAGGTGGTCAAACCTGGCTCATATGGGCTAACCCATGGGACCTTAAGCTTTTGAAATGGCTTAGATCTCATATGGTGTCATTTTTTTAAAGAATATCCAAAAATATCTCATTTGGATAGAGAATATCTAAGAATATCTTTACTTGGAGAGAATCTCTCATGATCCCTTTATTTTGGGATAGGATATCTCAAGATATCTTTCTTTTGGGAAAGAATCCGTCATAGATTTCTTTTTGGGAGAAAATCCTTCAAGATATCTTTCTTTTGGGAAAGAATCTTTCTAATCTCTTTCTTTTGGTAAGGTTACTAATTAGTAACACTTACCTCTTTCTTCTTTCCTTCTTTGGTTTGCTCTCCTCTATAAAAGCAAGGAGAAGGTTGGATCTCTTGCTCTTATTACTTTCTTTTGCAATAATCTCAAGAGGGCTTCAAGACCAAGAGTTCTTCTTCTTCAAGATCTTCAAGACTTTTTTTTTTTTTTTTTTTGAAGAATAAGTTAGTTCTTCATTTCTGAAAAAAATAATAAATTACAATGGAATTCCAAGACCCAAACCGATCTCAGAAACTCCAAAATGGGGCATACCCCATAGAGCCAAAAAAAAAAAAAAACCTACTAATCACCAAAGAAACCTAAAAGGCAATAAAACATAATAAATGCCCACAGCCCGGGCTCCAAGCACAAACGAAAAAAATGCACTCCCTAAAAAAATCAATCCTAATCACAAAGAGATTTATACAGAGTCTCAAGATTACAAAAATTAATTGGAATTGTATCCACATTCCTACTAAGGAATTTACTGAACTTTAAAGTCTTCGAATGAATCAAAGAGAATTGCACCTGCGGAAAACTCTTAATAACAGCATGAAGTCGCCTTGCTTGGAACCGCTCCCTCCAATCTGATTGGGTAGGGTCTCGAAGCAGATGCTGAAGAGAAAGTTCTGCCTCAATTGTGATTGAGCTTTCAGTGTGTGGGAGTAGATGCAGAATTTGGAATACTCCTTCATAAAAATTGATCAACTGTGCAAGTTGCACATGCTTGGGATGATGGACATCTCTCCATAAAATGCCAACCAATACCTGATTAGTTGGGACTATGGATAATCTCCAACTGTTGCATTGCTCATCAGACAAACTAGAAGGAGATAGTTGAACATGTGGAGGAATATTCCAATGGCAATGAATGTTATCTGGTAAACTGATGCCCAGATAAAGAATTCGAGTAGTCACCACTTGGATTATTTTATGCAGAATTGACTCTCGAGTATTGGAGACTTGCTTGAATATCCTGCCATTCCGCTCTGCCCATATATGCCAAACAAAAGCATTGAAGAAGAGTTTCCCAAGTGTTAAAGCTCCTACCTCTTGCTGATCTAACCGAGATATTACTGATTCTAGCAATTCAAGCACAGTATCACAGTGGACTGCCACCAAATTCAGCTTAGAAAGCATTAGATTCCAGATTTCTCGAGAATAAGGGCAGTGAACCATAAGATGAGTAGCGGTCTCCCATGTGCAGTCACAAAGTACACAACATGAATCACAATCAACATTCCTTTGGAGCAGGAAGTCTTTGGTTTTCAGTCTTTCTCGAAGAAGCATCCATGCACATACTGAATGTTTTTTAATGCATCCTTTAAACCAAATTGCAGAAGGCCAGTGGAGGTTCTGATTAGAGAAATTACAAATATAATTGTAAGAGGAGCGTAGAGTAAATTTCCCCTGATCTTCAAGAGTCCAAACAATTTCATCCTCAAAGTTTACCCATGGTTGGATCTCAGCAGGAATTGTTTGTACAATATCCATCAGCTGATTCGAAGTCGGTGTAGGAAGATTCCACCCCTCATTCTGAATAAATTGGCTGACCTTGATGTCAGTACCCATCCCCAAATCATAGATTGCTCGATCACCATAACAGTCCTTTAATCGACCACCATTTAGCCAAGGATCAGTCCAGAAGTGAGTCAAATGGCCATTCCCAATAAGAAATTTAATATGAGGTAGAGCAACATGACGAAGAGCTAGAATGCCTTTCCACCCCCACGAGGCAGACTTTGGGACTGGAGCATCCCAAAGGGAACACCCATGCAAATATCTAGCATAAACCCACATATTCCAGCAAGTATTTTTCTTTATAACAACATTCCACACTTGCCTTACAAAGGCAGCTTTTGCAACTCCATGAATGGACCGAATGCCCAGACCTCCCAAATTAATAGGTTGGCAAATGGAATTCCAGGCTATAGGATGAATATAATTTGAAGTCCAACAATTCCAAAAGAAATCCCTCACCTGGCGATCGAGAGCATGCAAAGTAGCTTGGGGAAGAAGGAAGACAGTTGCCCAGAATAAATGGAATGAAGCTAAAGTAGATTTAATCAGCTCCAATCTACCTGCATATGATAAAATCTTGGCTTTCCACCCAGCTAGTCGCTGTTGAACTTTGGCCAAAAGAGCTTGACAGTCACTGAAATTTAGCTTTTTTGAGGACAGAGGTACTCCCAGATACCTGATTGGAAATTTCGCCTGAGGAATATTTAGGATTGAGGATATGGCACTTTGAGTTTCCCTTGTACAATTTGCAAAAAGAATAGCACTCTTTAACCAGTTAACACCAAGTCCAGTAAATTCTTTAAAGTGCTGAAGGAAGTGTCTGAGGTTTGCAGCTGCAACTTCAGAAGCCTTGCTAAACACAATCAAATCATCAGCAAACATTAAATGGGAAATGGTTGCATTCCTTTTCACAAATGGCGAAGGAATCATATTCGAAGAAGCATATTGTGCCATCATTAAAGAGAAAAATTCCATAACTATGGCAAAAAGGAATGGTGATAACGGGCAGCCCTGTCTCAATCCTCGAGTTCCTTGAAAGAAACCCTCAGCACCCCCATTAACCAAAACTGAGAACTTCGCACCTGAAACACATTCCATGATGAGCTTGATGATGTGGTCCGGGAACTGTAAACACTTCAGAGCAGCCATCAAGAAATCCCAACTGACACTATCATAAGCTTTTGCAAGGTCAATCTTGATGCACATTCTAGGAGTCCCTTGATCAATATGAAAATTATGGATAAGATCTTGCGCAAGAAGGATGTTATCTGTGATATTTCTGCCAGGAACAAAAGCTGATTGCATTGGACTCACAATCTTAGCAATTGTAACTTTGAGTCTATTCACCAAAATTCTGCTAATAATTTTGTACAACTCATTTGTCAAAGCAATAGGCCGGAATTTATCTGGGGTATTTGCATTTTCAGTCTTTGGAACCAACACAATGAAAGTATTTTTCAGTTGTTTCAACATGGATCCATGTTTGAAGAAGTCCTTAATACCTGCACAAACATCCTTGCCTATAATAGGCCAGCACACCTTGAAAAAATGTGCATTAAAACCATCAGGCCCTGGGGCTTTATTAGGATTTGCAGCCTTAATCACCTCCTCAATTTCAGAAGTTGTAACTGGATTCATAAGGTTTAAGGCATCCTCTTCAGAAACATAGCCATAAGGGATGACATGAGAAAGATCAGGAAAATGGGTATCAACCATAGGAGCCAAACTTTTTTGGAAGTGAGAAACAAAGGTTGCAGCAATACCTGAAGGTTCATTATAAATGTTCCCTTCTGTATCCTCAATTTGTGTAATAAAGGATTGTGTATGTCTTTTCCGCATAAGCCGATAAAAATACTTGGTGTTACTATCCCCCAAGTTTACTGCCAAATCCCTTGAACGCTGCTTGTACATACTTTCCTCAGCCTTTAAAAGGAGATCAAGGTCAAACCTTGCCTGACGCTCTTGTTCCTGAATATCCTTATTGCTCGGATCATCCACTAGAGTTTTCTGCAAATTTTCTAACTGTAGAGCAGCCTCTGTGAGCTTTGTTGGGAGGGATGATTGTAACTTCTTCCATTCAATAATATTTTTCTTCACAGCTGAAAGCTTACTAACCACCTTATAAAGTGGAGTGCCATGAATTTGAGTATCCCAAGAGTTTTTTCACAACTTGGAAAAATCCCGGCATTTTGGCCCAAAAGTTATAATATCTGAATGGAGCTTTAAAGTGATACTTGGCAATTAAAGATAGTAACAGTGGAGAGTGATCAGATATACCTGGCAATAGGACTTCTCCCTTGAATGGGCTAGTTTGAAAGAAAGCTGCATTAACTAGAACCCTATCCAGCTTGCATTCAATTCTCGATTCACCGATACTAGAGTTTGACCATGTGAAGACCGGGCCTGTTAATCTAAATTCCATCAGACCTGCTTCTTGAATACAGTCATTAAACTCTATGAGTCCAACAGCCCTTGGATTTGCTCCCCCTGATTTTTCATGATTCCATCGGACTGTATTGAAGTCACCAGCAACAATCCATGGTATCCCACTACTCTTTGACTTTGCAACAATGGAGTTCCATAGATCACGTCTTTGAATGTAATTATTAAACCCATAGCACACTGACAACAAGAAATCCACATTACCATATTTAACATCACAATGAACGTATTGCGCATCCTTAGCTGAGTATGATAAATGGATCAACTTTGGGTCCCACAGCAGAAAGATTCTAGCAGTTGAACCATCCTCAATATTGGACATTTCTCTCCATCCATAGGGGAGAATTGAGTTAGTAACATAAGTATAAGAGGACTGTTTAACTTTTGTTTCCAACAAAACAACTAACGCAAGCTTCAGCTTCTGAATTTTGCTTTTGATTTCTGCTTGCATTGAGGGTCTATTAAGACCTCTCACATTCCATACAAGGATTGTCATGTGGAACGATTTTTATGAGAGCCCTTTTCTTTACTACTAGGGCCAGTAAAAGCTGGTTTAGGTTTGGCACTTGTGCTTGGTCCCCTTGCAAGAAGGCTTTTATCTAGTTGGTGAATGGATGACAGTTGCTTTTGCTGGTCACCTGAACTAGATTGTTTTAATGCTGCATCAGAACTCTGAATGACCAAAGCAGTAGTAGAAGCAATTTCTTCATTTGAAACATTTGACTCACCCTCAAGATTTGATAGACTAAGAAATCTATTCATTTCTTTATGAACAGGAATACCTGGAGTAGTTTTTTGAGGAGGGCTGCTCACTTGTTTCTGTGGAGGAGAAGTAGAACTGCCTACATTTTTCTTCCCTTTGACAATATTCCATTCTTCCCCATGCTGCTTATGCTGATGTGGATCCTCAAAAGTAACATGCTGCTGTTCATCTACCTGATTAAAATTTTGCTGGCCACTCTCCTGTGTAACATTCTGATGGTTGTTTTGCATCAGTCATGGGCTGATCACTGTTGACAATCACTTCAGGTTGTGTCTGCTTAGGAACCCATACTTTCTTCGGTCCACTTCTATCAGACTTTAGAGGACAGAATTTTTCTCCATGGTTAAAAGTTCTGCATGACTTACATGGATTTGGCTTCCACGCATACTCTATTTTTTGAGTGATAGTTTTATCTTTATATTTCATGCGCAATTCAGAAGGGAATTCAGCCTCCACATCAACTTCAACACATATTCGAGCAAAGGCATAGCGAGTACCGGCCGCAGTAGCATGATCCATGCATATTGGATTTCCAAGGACAGAAGCAATCTTACTCAAAGCAGAACTTGTCCGAAAACAAAAGTTCAAATTAGGGAGACGAACCCATACTGGAATAGTTTCAAGATTCTCCCTATACATGGAAATATCTTCCTTCCATCGTCTCAAGATTAGTGGACGACCATAGACAAACCAAGGTCCTTCATCAAGGATGCCTTGCCCAACATCAAAAGAGTGAAATTTGAACAATAAGAACCCTTCAGCCATAGGGATAATGTCGAATTCTTTTGTTCTCCATGCCTTTGATAGGCAGTTTTTAATCTCAAAAATGGGAGGAGAATTACCAATAAAGTAGCCAACCAGGGCATTACCCCAGTTATGTATTGCCGCAGATGAGTCTTCCTCATCAAATTCGATGTGGTGGTCCGGATCCTTTGATGGCTGACTATGATGGTGCAGATCTCTTGATCTATTAGTATGCGATTGAAACAAAGATGACCATGTATCAGACTTTGCATCCCCATTCTTGATCATCAAGATCTTCGGTGTATGATGAAACCGACCAGACCTTGAATCAGACGCTGCCTCCATATCCACATTCTTATCATTCAGATGATCATGGCTAAGTGTAACTCCTTCATGTCCAGATGGCAAAGCAACCAAGGCTGCCCTCTCATCATCAGATAACATGCATCCCTTATTCATTTCAACGTGTGACAGATGCTTCATGCCTATTTCGTCAGATCGCTGCAATGGACTTGTGTTCGCTTCGGCCTGATGACTCATGGTGGGCCCCGCCCGAAGTGCATATCCCTTCGATGGATGATGATGGCTTGTACCCTGCGATGGATGTTGATCTTCGGCCTGATGACCCATAGAGGTGGGCCCCGCCCGAAGTGCAGATCCCTTCGATGGACGTTGATGGTGTGTATTCTCTTCAGCCTGATGACCCATAGAGGTGGGTCCCGCCCGAGGTGCAGATTTCCTCTCATCGCCAAACCGGATCTTGGCCTCAAGGATCAGATCTCGGGATACCTCAGGAGGGATCGCATGATCCTGTTTCTTCCTGATGATCGACTGCAAAAAGGAAACCTTTGCATTCCGGTCTTCCGCATATGTCATCAATACCCGGATTTGCTCCATCAACGACGATCTATCTTGACGATCAGAAGGATTGGAGGCCGCCCCTCCATCCATGATGTCGACTGCCAATAGCACTTAGAGAAGAAGACCTCGTGGAAGAAAATCGCCAGAGAGGGAGAGAAAATAAAAAGAACAGAGAAAATAAAAAGAACAGAGAAAATAAAAAGAACCCAGAGAAAATAAAAAGAACAGAGAAAATAAAAAGAACAGAGAAAATAAAAAGAACAGAGAAAATAAAAAGAACAGAAAATAAAAAGAACAGAAAATAAAAAGAACAGAAGATCTTCAAGACTTTTCTTCTTCTTCTCCATCAATGGCTTCAAGTAAGTTCTCCCTTTTTTTTCAAGAAAACTCCATTGTAGGAAAAATAAAGTTCTTTTTTTTTTTTTTTGTTTCTTTCTTTTCTTTTCTTCTTTTTTTTTTCTTTTCCACGTGTTTGCCTCCCTTTTTTTTTTCACACGGGTTTTTTTTTTTTTGCTTTCTTTTCTTTTTTTTTTTTCATGTTTGTTTTTTTTTTGTGTGGGCAGTACGGACAGATCCGTACGGTTCTGGCCGTACGGCCACGTGGCCTGTGGGCCAGCCCTCATTTTTTTCTTCTTTTTTTTTTCTTTCCCTCCCCTTTTTTTTTGAGAGAGTTTCTTTTCTTTCTTTTTTTGTTTTCTTTCCCCTCTTTTTTTTTAGAGAAAGTTTCTTTTTTTTTTCTTTTTTTTTTTGTTTTCTTTCCCCCTCTCTTTTTTTTTAGAGAAAGTTTCTTTTCTTTTCTTTTTTTTTTTTTTGCTCATCATGATAATGCATTTTTTTTCGCAAACCAAGATGTTCATGCATGCATTCAATTTGTATATTAAATTTGTAGCATGATGTGATAGCATACCTGAAAGTTTTTTGCAAATTTGGGAACTTGGAGCTCGCAGTGATGTTGAGCCCTTCCTGATTTTGCGGAGACTTTGAGGTTTCGAAAGTTTGGAGTTTCGGAGCTCGCAGCGATGTTGAGCCCATCTTCAAGCTTTCTATTTCTTTCGGGATAGTTCATTTTCTTCGGAATTGCCCCGTCATCATGTCAAAATTTCGCCAGATTTTTTTTTTAGCGAGATTCTGTCATTTTGATGTTTGATCTTTTTCTTTTCCATCCTTTTCAGGTGGTTCCTCCAGAGCGAACAAGGGTAAAGAGCCTGCTACAAGCGTACCTCGTCGATCTTCTAGATCTTCTAATCCGGCCGTTCAGCAGGCTTTTGAGAAGGTCCAGTATGTTGAGAGAAATCTGGAAGAGTGCGACTCCCTCAACAGAGATGAGATGAGGCAGCGACTGATCACTCTCAAGGGAGAGGAATTCTATAAGATCATGGTAAGCAGTCGTCCATGGGTGATGGAAGATCAGAGCGTTTTGCCCAAGCCTACCTTCTTCTTTGGTGATGCAGTCCCTGATGACATGACATACCAGAGGAGATGTTTTCAGTTTTCTTTCACAGCAGATGGTGAGAAGAAGACTGTTGCTACCCGGTCGACGTTTGATCGCACCGTCTCGATTCTGAGCCTTGCCCCCACGTGCCCTAAGAGGGAAGATCCCCCAAGCTGGGTGAGAAGGACAAATGTAATCAAGATCGGGGTTTTTGTTGGCGGTTCTCCTGGATATACGGAGAGGTCGCCTGTTGACATGGACCTGTTGATGCCATCCAGCGGCTACCAGGGCTCTGATTATCCGTCGGTCGATTTGAGACCGGTGGGCCTTGGTATTTTCAGTGGTGACGGCAGCAATTGGATCAAGCCTTTCCGACTTCGTGGCCGCTTCAATGCTGACTCCGAGTGGAAGTCGTGGACTGATCGCGTCCTGCTGATTGGTGGCGCCGTTTTGAAGGAAGCCGGGATTTTTAATGCGGTCCGTGCCTTTAGGGAGACCGTGATCTTTTCCGACGAGGCCTTCATGGCTATGCTGGAGTCATTCCTCCCACAAACCAATACCTTTGTTGTGACGAATGGTGAGATTGGTTTTTCTTTGAAGGAGCTGAGCGCTATTACCGGATTGCCCATCCTCGGCAAGCTCTATGAGGAGTTTATGCCGATTGACAGCGTCCTCGAGGGGCAGTCTGAGGAGTTTAGGCTTTTATACTTTCAGCTCGTCGCCTTCTATGATTTTTTGAAGGAGAAGGGGGGTTTGAAAGTTAGATCCAGCAGTTGGAAGAGTTTTAGCTCTTCATTCCCCAACTTTTTTGATAGTAGGGAGTCTTCTGATAGCGTGACCCAGGAAGCCGGAGCTCAGGATCCAAGTTCAAAGAAGATCTTGGCCATGCAAGAAGAGTTGAGAGATTTCTGTGCAAGTACAAACGCCATATGTCCTGACATTGCACTGCGGAGAGATCTCGCTGTTTACCTCACTTATTGGCTTGGTGAGGCTGTTTTTGCTGGAGGAGATGGAACGCACATCAGGCCGCATTGTATTTTCCCGGCTTGTCAGATGGCGTTTGGAGAGCAGCTTGCTTTGGTGCCAGCTCTTTACTCCTACCTGTGTACCGAACTGCAGGCTGCTGCTTTTCTGGTTCGGCTTGGGCTTCCCATGAATAGGGTATTTTCAGCCCATATCTTTTATTCGTGGTATGTATACCACTGTCCTGGCTTCCATCGGCTGGGTGTTGCACAGGATGATGATCCTCTGATGATTCGACTGGCTAAGGGCAAAGCCGTGTCCGAATCACTTTTGTTTGCCCGCATGAGGATCCGACGGTTCAGGGACGTCGAGATGGGGCAATCTTCAGTGAAGCTTTCTCCGGAGTTGCGGAAGAAGGCTTTTGATTTTGGTGCCTCCCGAGACTCTACCAGGGCGGGGTCGGGAAGGCATTATTCCTTGACAAATGCAGAGAGAGAGTGGCTTTTCAGCATACGTGTCGGCACGATGGTGTACCGCAGACATCTTTTCGTCGACATCCAGCCGTATGTACCCTCTCGCTTTGCTTTGCAGCTGGGCTTTTCTCAAGGCGTTGTTGGAGCGCCTTCAAGCATGGTGAAGCGCTTTGGAGGCTTACAAGACGGGAGAAATGCATGGGCTTTCTATAGTGCTGAAGACTAGTACAGCCATGATTTCTTATCCTGTGTTGCTGACTTCCCGGACTGCCGGCTTTGCGAAGTGGTTCGCGGAGAGCTTTTCGGCATATCGGGGGCTTTCCAAGAAGGAGCTTGATGTGAAGCTGGCATCTGGAAAGGGCCTTGGAAAGTCGGATGGCGTCCGGCGAGAGGAAGTTTGGGCCTTCCTTTCTGGAGAGAAGCACAAGATAGGCTTTCTCGGTGACCAGGGCGTCATTGGTTCTGAAGCTGTTCGAGAAATACCTGATGAGGCTTTGGAGCAGCTAGAACAGGAGGAAGCCGAACTTGGTGCTTGGATGCAAGCGGCACAGAGGCAAGCTTCCGTGGAGTCTACTGGCAAGAGCAGACCATCCAGTGATGAGTCAAGCGGGAAACCTGACTCTGACAGCGGGGCAGGTTCCTCTAAGAAGCGAGCCCGCAGAGGTAAGAGGAGGAGGAGTCATCATCGCAGCAAGGGGCAGCATGAGGACTCTCCTGACTTGGAAGTTCCTCTTACTATCAATGAGGATTGGCCAGTGGATGCTGACGAGCCTCCAGAAAAGAGAAGCCGAGAAGAAGAGACCGTCGGTGAAGGTATGATTCTTCCTTTTTCTCTTCCCATTTCTTTTCATGGGATTTTTTTCCATGTTATGATTTGCTTCTTGTTTTCTGCTTTTCTTTTTTTTTTTAGCAGAGGAAGACTTGGTGATGCCTGAGGTCCCAACCGATGATGTGGTGATGGATCCTGTTGAGGCACCTGAAGAAGAACCGAGGGGCTCTGGAGTAAATCCAGAATCTCCAATTGGTACGACTTCTTTTGCTCCTTTTTCTTTTGTTTGTGACTCGGTTTGCTAACACATTTTTTTTTGCCAGCTGACTTGCCACAGGGTTCTGATGACTTTGAATCATCGATGGACGCAAATGTTGATGATGCTTCCGATGAGTTCATGGAGGAAGAGAGTGTTCCGCCAGTCGTCGAAGAAGGTATTTTGTAGTTATAACTCTGATAATGATTTTCAAATAGGGTCATATTCATACCTTTTTGTGTTTCCTTTGCAGGTTTTGAAGTGGCAGAGGAGGATCCGTCACTTCCAGAGCAAGAGATGCCAGAGGTTGATCCAGAGGTAGAGATTCCTGGGACCAGCTCTGACAATATTGAGGAGATTCCTCGCGCTGAGATTCCTTCCCGAGCAGGAGCAGCTTCAGCTGGAAAGAGTTCTTTTGCTACTCTTCAACAGATGATGATATGAGTAGCCGACCAACGGAGTTGGGCGAATCCTCAGCTGGGCCATCTCTTCTTTTTGCGAAGAAGGTGGTGATGCGAGTTCTGAGCTCTTGGATTGAGACTCTTTTCTGGGCATTTGGAAGCCGGATTTGGCATGATCCAGCATGTGCAGGAGATTCTCAGTGATGCTGAAGAGGCTGGTCTGGATGTCACAGGTGCCAGGGCGATCGTTGATAGGATCATTGCACTGGGTGACAAGTGGTTTGAGACCGTGAGTTTTGGCTGATGACCAGTTCTTCAAGGAGATGTTCCTGGACCCTGCTGATAAGGCTAAGTCTGACCTGGATGAGGCTACAGAAAGCAAGAAGCAGGCAGTCCGAAAGAGGAACTTAGAAGAGATAGCCATCATCAGGCTGACACATGACCTTAACATCCTTGACAGGGAGGTCGATGAGGCCAGGAAACGTCTTGAGCATTTGCAGGCACAAGTCGCTGCCAAGTGGACTGCCATAATAGAGGCTCGCGACAGGGAGAGTGCTCTGATTCACCAGGTTGCAGATGCCGAACGGGTTCTCAAAAGGAAGTCTGATGAGGAGGAACAATGGCAAACTGCTCGAGGTAAGCTTCCTGGTGTGAAAGAAGGGGTACAACCCACTCCAGCATCTCATGCAGGTTCCTGAAGAAGCGTGCCTTGGAATCCTTGACGGCTGAGGCTAAAAGTTTGCTTGGGGAGCTGAACTCTTGGCTGGAGACCATTTTTGATTGAGCTCCTGTATATTTTTTTTTTACAGAAACCATCCTTCTCTCTTTCTTTTCTTTTTTTGGTACCACATGTATTTTTTTGGTACTTATTTTTTGTAGTGCTTGTGAACACTTTCTCTTTCTTTTTTTTTTGGTACCACATGTATTTTTTTGGTACTCTTTTCTTTTTTTTTTTTGTTATCCCTACGCTCACTTGAATCTTTTTGTGATAAAAGTAATTGCTAAATGGGATGCTCTTTTTTTTGTTATCCCTACGCTCACTTGAATCTTTTTGTGATAAAAGTAATTGCTAAATGGGATTTGATCAAAAGGTTGTCATTTTGTGAAAGTCTTTTGTCAAGTGATTGTTTTGGCATGAAAGCCAGGTTTTTGTTTGTGGCAAGGAAGCCAATTTTGGCATGAGAGCCAGCTTTTCTTGTGGCATTGATAGCCGAGTTTTTTTTTGTGGCATCTATAGCCAATTTTGGTGGCATTGATAGCCGAATTTGTTTTTGTGGCATCTATAGCCGGTTTTTGGTGGCATTGATAGCCTGTTTTGTTTTGGTGGCAATTGATAGCCGGTTTGTTTTTGTTTTTTTTTTTTTTGAAATCCAAGTTTTTTGTTTGTTTGTTTGTGGCATTGATAGCCGGTTTTGTTTTGGTGGCATTGATAGCCGGTTTGTGGCATTTATAGCCTGTTTTGTGGCATTTATAGCCTGTTTGTGGCATTTATAGCCGGTTTGGTTTTCAAAAAATGCAAGTATCGACTAAAAGTCGCCTCCCTGCTGAATGTTCTTGCAAGTATCGATGGAATGTCGCATCCTTGCTCATTCGGTTGCGAGTATCGATGGAATGTCGCATCCTCGCGGATTTGGGTGCAAGTATCGATGGAATGTCGCATCCTTGCTTTTCAAAAATTTTGGTTTTGCGGGTACTGACTTGATGTCGTTTCCCCACGATTTTTGAAATTTGTGGTTTTCTCGAACCTTTGGGTTATGGATATCAACTGAAATGTTGCGTCTCCACAGTTTTTTAGGTTTTTTCGAACCTTTGAAATTTGGGTTGTGGATATCAACTGAAATGTTGCGTTTCCACGGTTTTGGATTTTGCAAGTATCGACGAAATGTCGCTTCCCTGCGATTTTGGAAGTGTCGAACGTGGTTCGCTTGCTTCCGATTTGTGCGAGTATCGACTAAGCGTCGCTTCCTCGCGGTTTTTGAAAAACCATTTTTTTTTGTTTAAAGACACGAGGGTCATAAGTTTTGACCTAAAACCATTTTGGCGGTAAAAGGCAGGGTGGACTAGGGTGGAAATCCCTGAATCCGGATTTTGTTTCAAACCATGAATTTTGGGTTCAAGGGTTGAAAATTTTGGTCAAGTTAGGGAAAGGTTCCTAAACTTGGATTTTTTTTTTTTGAACAATGAAACGATGAAAGTAAGCATTGTTTTAGATTTCTAGAAATTTCAACATTTGATATGAAAATTCTAAAAAGGGTGGGTTTAGCGAGCGTGTACCTGGAAACCGGTTTTGGCCGTACAGGCATTGCTCTTATCCAGTTGGGTAAAGTCTTCAAGGGTAGTACCGCTTTAAGAACTTGCCGTTGATGGGCAGCATACATCTGTCACCTTCCATGTTTAGGAGTGCGTATGCGCCATTGGAGAAAACTTTGTCGATGACGTAGGGTCCCTCCCATTTCGGCTCAAATTTGCCTTTGGATTTGTGAGCGAAGACCATTGGTCTTTTCACCGCAAGAACCAAGTCACTCTTTTTGTAGGCGCGTTGCCTGACCTTTTTATCGAAAGATCCTGCCATACGGGCTTGGTAAAGTTCAATGCTTTGTTGAGCTTCGAGCCGTTTCTCATCGAGATTGTCCTGGAGTCGCAATTTGACATTGCTTTCTTTAGTCATGTCATTTTGCAAGGATACCCTCAAGGAAGGAATTTGTACTTCCAAGGGCACGACAGCTTCGCATCCATAGACCAAGGAGAATGGTGTGCTATGGGTTGGTCCTCGAACGGTGGTTCGATAGGCCCACAAAGCTTCGGACATTTTGTCGCTCCAGTCTCTTTTGTGATTAGAGACCATTTTTTTGAGGATTTTGCAGAGTGTCTTGTTGAAAGCTTCTGCTAACTCGTTTGCTGCCGGATTGTATGGAGTCGAAGGACAGCTTTGGATTTTGTATTTGTCGCAGAACCTGTAGAATCGATGATCCCGGAACTGTGGTCCGCTATCATGGACGAATCTTTTGGGTATGCCGAAACGACAAATGATGTTGGTGCGTAGGAACTGAAGGACTGATGAGGTCTTCATTTCGTTAAACGCAAATGCTTCTGACCACTTGGAGAAGTAATCCGTAGCGGCGAAGATGAAGCGATGACCTTTGCTTGAAGGGGGAGAAATAGGACCTATAATGTCCATACCCCAGGCTTCGAAAGGCCATGAGATCGCTGTAGGATGTAGCCATTCTGGAGGCATGTGAATGTAATCTCCATGAACTTGGCATTGTTGGCAGCGCTTAGCAAATTGCATTGCGTCAGCTACCATGGTAGGCCAGTAATATCCTAACCTTTTTATCTGATCATAGAGCTTAGGTCCAGCCTGATGAGCTCCACAAAGACCAGCATGAACTTCTTTGAGTGTTTCTTCAGCCTCTTGTTGTGACAAGCAGCGTAGAAGTACTCCGTTGAAGGATTTCCTGTAAAGGATTTTTGAAGGAATATCCAAATGAAAGCTTGGGGTTCGCCTTTGGATGCTTACCCGTTCTTTTGGATCTTCAGGTAGGATTCCGAACATAATGTAATCAATGAACGGATCCCTCCAGTCGCCAATTGAAGTTTGAAGGATTGAAATCCGACTTCCGACCACTTGGTGGCATTCAGCAACTGCTTGGTGTGTGTTAAGAGGAGGAAGGATTCTTCTTTCGCACACTGTGACTTGCATGTTTTCCCCTTCCTGGATTGCCATGGATGCGGCAAGTCCGGCTAGGGCATCTGCACGTATGTTTTCACCTCTACGAATGTGGGTGATGTGACAGATGTCAAACTTTTGCAGAAGTGATTGTGCCTTGTTGTAGTAGGGCAGCAAATCTGGCTTCCTGACTTCAAATTTCTGATTCATCTGGTTGACGATCAGTTGAGAGTCTCCAAAGACTTCCAGCATGGTGATACCGGATTCGATGGCGAGTTCCAATCCTAAGATCAGAGCTTGATATTCAGCTGCATTGTTTGTGCATGGTTCCAGTAGCGAGAAAGCGTGTGGAATCATGTATTTGTCGGGGCTAACAAAAAGGATGCCAACTCCCGAGATCAGCTGTCTTTTTTCATTTGTCCTGGTTGCACCGTCAAAGTACATGTCCCAGGAGGCACTTTGTGAGAAAGTCTCCACATTGTAGACTGGTTCGTCTGGGAGATCATCTCTGAGTGGAGAATCTTTAGGCAATGGATGCTCTGCGAGGAAGTCCGCTAGAGCTTGCCCTTTGATTGCTTTTTGTGGTACATACCTAATATCAAATTGTGACAGAAGGATGGACCATTTTGCCAGTCGAGCATTGAGAGAACCTGCCTTTGTGACAAGGACCTTCAAGAGGTTGACCCTCGAGACCAGGTAGACTGTGTTGGAAAGCAAGTAGTGACGTAGCTTTTGTACGGCGAACATCACTGCAAGACATTCTTTTTCGACTAGAGAGTAGTGATGCTCTGCACCTACTAGCATGCGGCTGAGGTAATATAGAGCAGCTTCTTTTCTTTGATCATTTTCTTGCGCAAGCAGAGCTCCCAGAGAGTGATCAAGGGCTCTTGTGTACAAGATGAATGGTTTTCCAGTGGTAGGAGCAGCTAACACTGGAGGTTTTGTCAGGTATGACTTGATGTCTTGGAAAGCAGCTTCACAGTCAGCATTCCAGACAAAGTTTACACCTTTTTTCATCAACCGGGAGAATGGACGGCATTTCCCCGAAAGATTGGAGATGAACCGTCTGATGTAGGCCAATCTCCCTTGAAGCCCTTTGAGTTCTCTCAAGGTTCTTGGAGAGGGCATTTCTAGAATGGCTTTGACTTTTATGGGGTCAAGCTCTATTCCAGCTTTCCGAACTAAGAATCCGAGGAACTTACCCGACGAGACGCCGAAGAAGCATTTCAATGGATTCATTCGCAGTTTGTGTTTGCGAAGCCGGAGGAAGATTTCTCGAAGGTCTTCGAGATGATCTTCTTTTCTTTTGCTTTTGACGGCGAGGTCATCAACGTAACATTCAACCGTCTTGTGTTGCATATCTTGGAATATTTTCATCATAGCCCTCTGATATGTGGCACCAGCATTCTTTAAACGAAATGGCATGACAGTGTAACAATACACGCCAAATGGGGTTCGAAAGGATGTATGTTTTTCATCCTCAGGATGCATCTTTATCTGATTGTACCCAGAGAAACCATCCATGAATGTCATTCGCTCGAATCCACAGGTATTATCAATCATTACCTCTGGTATGGGGAGCGAAAATTCATCTTTTGGGCATGCGCCATTCAGGTCTCTATAATCAATACAGACCCTGATCTGCCCATTTTTCTTTGTCACGGGGACAATGTTGGCCAACCTTTCAGGATGTTGTTCCTCACGGATGAAGCCGACGCTTTTGAGTTTTTGAACTTCTTGTTCAATTTTATCCATCACATCTGGACGGAATCTTCTTTGGCCTTGCTTGACAGGCTTGATGTCTTCTTGAAGATTGAGTTTGTGAACTGCTATTTTGGGGTCTAAGCCTGGTATTTCAGCGTAAGACCATGCAAAGCAATCAACGAACTCACGAAGAAAGGCGATATACTCGGGTAACTCATCATCCTTTATATTCTTGCTTATGAATACAGGACGTGGGTTATCTGGTGTTCCCAAGTCTATCTTTTGAACATGATCTTCTGTTGGAAGGTTCAAAGGTGGTTCCTCCACAATATTTTCGGAGGCTTCCAGCTCAACGAAACCTTTTAGGGTTTCAAGGGCATTTCCAGACCAAGGTTTTGTTCCTTTCCACGGGTCTTCTTGATCGGTAATTTTCCCAAGGCTTGCTATGAGATGATCCCAATCGCCTGTTGAAACCGAGTCGAAGTAGGCTACTTCTTTTGGAGATGAGGATTCTTCTGGATCAGAAGTCCACACGTTTGTGCCATCGGACAACTCCTCTTCATTTTCGGAGAAATCGTGCCAATTGGATGAGCTTCCTGGATCTTTGTTAGGTGACTCATCAAAGAGATATCCAGGGAGATCGATGTCTTCATGGACTTGAGATGTTGAGGCTTGGTCAGTATATTGACTTTTAAGCCTTTGTGTCAACTGTCTCAAGGGAGTGTCAGGATCATACCCTAACCCGTGTGAAGACTTTTCTACATAGCCGTAGAGTCTCCAATCTTCCAGCTGGCTTTTGGTCAAGACGGGCCCCAATGGCGTGAGAATACCGCGTCCTTCTCCCAAACCGACTGGGTTTTGAGCGTCATAACCCATTTTCTTCATAATAGCTTGTGCCACAGAGCTGTATAAGGATAGTTGAGGCGTACCTTTATTTTGGAAAGGTTCAAGCATGGAGTTTGATGAAGAAGCATCCGATCTATGGAAGAAGATCGGCTTTTCCTTTGTTGAAGTTGCTGGAACAACGAAGGAAGCTGACGTAGGATCTTCTATGTCAGAAGTTGTCTCCATTGGAGTAAGAGCAGGCTGAACTTGCTGAGTGTCAGCTTGGCTTGACGATGTGTCGTCTTCTGGCTCTGAATCCGAGTCCGTGTCTTGCATGATAGACACGAAAGAGACAACAAATTTGCCCCCAGGCTTTTGTTTTGCCCTTTTCACTTTAGTTGTGATGACCAAAGGCTTTGAAGATTTGAGGGAGATGATGAAGGGAGTTTGCATGCTCTCTTCAGATTTACCGGATGGTTTATTTTCTTCCGGTAATTGTTGAGGAGCTTTGCCTTTATCTTTCTGGAGATTTTCGGCAAAGGATGCTGTGTGCTTTTCCTCTTCTTCTTTTTCACCTTCATACATCTGTGAGTCTGCGAAGTGGATTTCTTTACCTTTGAAGGGTTTTCTGTCCGCAAAGACTCGATGTATCATGCCGTCGTCGCCAACAAACTTGATGCATTGATGTAAAGTTGAAGGGACAACACCATTCTCATGGATCCAAGGGCGTCCGAGAAGGATGTTGTAGCATGAAGGGGTCTTTATTGCATACACTGTGACCTCAGAGATAAGATCACCTATTTGCAATTTAAACCTAATTTTGCCGATAGGCCTTTGAGTACTCCCATCGTATCCAAAGATAGATACAGATGTGTGGCTCAGTTTGCTGGGTGGGATGCCCAACTCTTCAAGAGCCGATGTGGAGATAAGGTTGAGTGCAGAACCTGGGTCGATCTGAACTCTATGCATAGGCATTTCCTTGATATACCCTGGTGGTCTTCAGGGACTTCAGGCTCTGGATTGCGAGGAGGCTCGTTGACGCGTTCTTGCTCTTGTTCTAGAGCGAGTCGCTGCAAGATCCTTGCATATTCTTCAAGATCAGGTATGGGAGCCGGATCTTCTTCTTCATCATCTCTTTGTGGCTCAACATTGTTGATTTCCACTGGAGTAATGAGAGGTGCTGGTTCAGCAGCATTTTCTTGTACAGCTTCTTGGTCTTCTTCATCATCAGACCAGGATCCTTGTGGCTGTAGGGGGTTATACCAGATTACTGGCATAAGATGAGACTCAGGAACCCATTCTTCATCGGAGAGATATTCTCCTGTTTCAAGGGACTCCTCCCACTCATCTGTGTAGTTGGATTCGAATCCATCATCGGTGTCGCTGGATTCGTATCCATCAATGGAGAATCCAACTACCGAATTGCAAGAGTATGATGCCTCCTGCATGGCTTCTTTGAATTGAGGTGGCATGAAATCACTGAGAGTGAATTTCCTTACCGCCTTTGAAGTCTCTGGAAGGGATGTTTTTGTTACCTCCAGTGAAGTGGTAGAGGAAGCCTCTGCCTTTTCTTTGACCTCTAGTTTTGGCTGGGCCTTCTCTTGCCGTTTGAGCTTGAGGAGATGTTTCCTAGCCTGCCTTCGCTGTTGAGCTGTAGGCTTTGTTTTCACGACCTCCCAATTTTCATCTTCTAGGAGATCGGGATGTACCCATATCGGTTGTCCGTCTGGTGCCGGGTAAGGAACTAGTTTCTCGGACGCTTCGATTGAGTTTATCACCTTGAAGGAAGTAGTGATCTTCTTCTTCGGTGATCTTGATGTTTGTCCACATGTCACCATGTTGACGGAGGCAGACCCATAGTTTTTGTCAAAGGTGATGACTCCATTTTTCCACATCTCATTTATTTTCTCTCTCACAACGAAGCATTGATTGAGAGGATGCGAGATCATCTGGTGGTATGGACAGTACCGAGGATCGTTGGTTTTGCCAACATCACCCGGTCTTTTTGGTTCAGGCAAGGTGAGCTTGCCGTTTGCCACAAGAGCCCCGAAGATTTCATCAACATCTTCATCAAACGGGTATTTCTTCTCTACTCGTTCTTTGAAGGCGTCTGAGAGTTCAGGTCTCTTACCAACAGCTTTGTTTTCAGCTTTCTTTGGTGGCTGAGGAGCTAACTTGGTCTGCACATTGAGGACCTCTTTCTTCTTTGGTTTAGAGGTTGCAATGGCGGTTGGCTCTTTTCTTGATGATTTCTGACTGTTGAGGTCTTTAATCACCGTTTCAGCTTCCATGGAAGCTTCTAGGAGTTCTCCCAGGTTTTTTGATTTGTTGCCGATGATCATGGAGCGGATTCTGGCTCTCATGTTGTTTCGGCAGATGTCGACTAGCGACGCTTGTGGCAATACATCAGAGCATTTGTATGCCATTGCTTTCCACTTGTGAATGAAGTCATATGTTGATTCATTCTCCCCCTGTTTTAGGCTGCACGGCTGAGCCATAGTAGCGGGGTGATCCTCACCTTTGAAGTGAGTCAGGAAGCGTGTCTCTAGCATGGCCCAATTTTGGATTGAGTCCTCTGGCAGAGTGGAGTACCAATCGAAGGCCGTACCTTTTAAGGTACTTGCAAAGAGGCGGATTTTGAGTGCATCTTGATCCGCGATAGCTCCCGTCAGGATCTTGAAGTGGATGACGTGCTGTCTGGCTGATCCTTTCCCCGTATATGTTTGGAGAGTAGGATGCTTGAATTTGGTGGGAACGGGACCGAGTCCATCCATAAGGGATATGGTGGCTTGATCCCATGCTCTTTGAGTATATCCTCTTCTTTTGCTTTGGCGAGGATACCGTCTACGTCCTTTTTGGTAAGGGCGCGTGACTCATTTTCTTCTCTATTTACCTCGTCGTCTTGATGATTCGGAGGAGGTTCATTGTTCGCCTGATTTTGGAAGGCGAGGAGAAGGCTTTCCATCAGAGTTTCAATCCTCTGCTGACCCTGTTCCAACTGCTGGATACGGGTGATCGCATCTTCTGGAGGTGGATTGCGGGGTGGTGGCTCAGAATTTGTAGCCAAGACATTCATCCTTCGTGATTCGAACGAAGAAACTGTCCTGGTGACTGAGCTGGGGCTCATTCTTTTTGAAGAGGAGCTTGAGGAAGGATCACTCTGCTGTCCTTTGCTTGAAGGAGCAGGGGATTCTTCTAAATGTCTTCTTGTCCTTGAGACGCTGCGGGTCATTGGACGTCGGACATGGATTTTTGTTGCTGATTTTTGGCACCTTCTGGTTTTTTCCAACCATATGGACGGCAGCAACTTGGTTGGGTCTTTCTTTTTCGACCCATTTAGGATAGACTTGAAGTGTAGGAGGCTGGGGTCCTTTGCTTCTCTAGTCTCTTTTGCCGGTATGATGCGCGGCGGCGTATACGACGAGCAATTTGAGCTTCGGTCAGCTCTGACTGGGCTTTGACGATGAAGGATGTGCTCCCTCGGGCGCAGCAGCCGAGCCTGTCTTCTTTGCAGCTGGGCAAGGATAGGATGCGAACCCTATCCTTTGCCAGTTGCAGCGAAGCTTTGAATTTTTGAAGTTCGACCCCTGTAGATATGAAGGGTCGAACTGCAGGTTTGTAGGCCTTAGCAGGTGCTTGTAGAGGCCTTGTGATGCATGACTTGATTTTGGGCTTGTAGGAACAAGCCGGCTCATGCTGGGATGACTTGGGAGTCAGGTTTGAGATGGGTCTCTCCTCTTTCATGTAAGCAAGAGGGTAGAACTGGTTCTCTTTGAGTAGGGCCAGGTATGCTGGCTTGGTGGATGTTTGGGACCTTCTCTGTTTTGGTGAAGGTTTTGGGCACCAAGTCTTGGAGTAGACCTGGTTGTTTGCAGGTTGAGGCTTCGTGGGACTGCCACGGGCTTCAGGCCTTCTGGTGCTCGCCTTTGGTGTCACGGTAGTGACACGTTGAGAGGCGAGTTTCTGCTTCTTGGAGGGAGCAGTTTGTTCCTCAGGAAGTGGGAATGGGGTCCCAGCGTCCCAAAGACGATGGTCCGGGGAGTCGAGGTCGACCCGGAGTTCAGAGAGTTGCCGAGGGAGTTGACACTTCGGCAGCTGATGGGGCGCTTGTAGGTGCGCGTGGTTTGCTTCTGTTGAAGCATGAGTTGGTGCTTGTTTTCATCGAAAGTAATGGTTAGTGAAGCTGCCATTGTTAGTTTTCGAAAATTTCTGAAACAAGACCACATCCATTAGTAATCACAAGAATATAATGATCATAAATGGGAAGTTCTATGGTTTCGTCTTTTCAAATTGCTCGAGGTAGATGACCCAAGCAATATGAGGAAGGCAAAATGCCATAGAAGGTACAATTGTTCTGATCGCAGGTATGGTAAGCCCAGAATGGGCATCCCAGTGACTGCTAGAAGCAATTGTGAACTTAAATTCGACTTATCGAGAAGCAGAGCTTGCTCGAGGTAAGAAGAATATAAAGTTGGAGTTACAGATGTGCCGGTCGCAATATAGTAGACCCTGAAAGGGCGTACTAGTACCGCTAGACACAAATGTTTTGAGACCGCATCCATGAGATGAGATTCTCTGTTTTGAAAGGTCAAGATTGGATTCATCAAAGAGAGCAGATGGTATTCCAATCTGAACACGGGCTCAGCGATTTCCGCGAGCGCCAGTGCTCAGAAAGAAATGAACCAT
The DNA here is from genome assembly GCA_012931725.1 of Litsea cubeba. NCBI lineage: Eukaryota > Viridiplantae > Streptophyta > Magnoliopsida > Laurales > Lauraceae > Litsea > Litsea cubeba. The sequence goes on from WHSA01000992.1 coordinate 38,953, forward strand.
GATTTCTCGGATCTGAATCTAAAAATGACGAGTTTTTTTTTTTGAAAGGCCAATATCGGGTTCATCAAAGAGAGCAAAAGGCACTCCAATCTGAACACGGGCTCAGCGATTTCCGCGAGCGCCAGTGCTCAGAAAGGAGAAGACCAAGATTTCTCTAATCTAAACCCAAAATGACGGAAGTTTTTTTTTTTTGAAGATTTTTTTTTTTTTAAAGATTTTTTTTTTAAATCTTTTTTTTTATTTTATTTTTTTATTTTTTTTTAAGATTTTTTTTTTGAAAAAATTTGTTTATTTTTATTTTTATTTTAAATTTTTATTTTTAAAAATTTTATTTTTGAAAAAAAATTTATTTAAAAGACGAGAGAGTACACATAGGCCTCCTAACCCGGTCTTATGAAATCTTGATTGATAGAATTGCCCCCAGGTAAGGGTAGGATTACTTAATGAACCCGTTTGGAGGACCCTTGCCTAGAACAGTCAAGCTGTCTCCACACTCTGAACAAGGCTTTTCTTTGAATCAACCATGATCAAAGAACACAGTTGGTTAACCTTAGTGGTCTATGTCTTTTTTTTTTTATATTTTTTATATTTTTTATGTTTATGAATTCATCGAAGAGAAACAATGGCCCAAAACCTTAGTCGAACAGGCTCAACATTTCTGCAAGCGCGATGAACGATAGGAACGGATCAAGGTTTCTCAATTTTGAATCCAAATTGAGAAATCTAAAAATTTTTTTTTTATACTTTTTTTTTATATATATATATTTATTTTTTTTTTTAGATTTTTTAATGAACTCATCGAAGAGAAACAATGGCCCAACCCCCGATCCGAACACGGTCTCGGCGATTTCCGCGAGCGCCAGTGCCCAGAAGGGAAAGGATCAAGGTTTCTCAATTTTGAATCCAAATTGAGAAATCTAAAATTTTTTTTTTTACTTTTATATATATATATTTTTTTTTTAGATTTTTAATGAACTCATCGAAGAGAAACAATGGCCCAACCCCCGATCCGAACACGGTCTCGGCGATTTCCGCGAGCGCCAGTGCCCAGAAGGGAAAGGATCAAAGTTTCTCAATTTTGAATTCAAATTGAGAAATCTAAAAATTTTTTTTTTTACTTTTATATATATATATATATTTTTTAGATTTTTAATGAACTCATCGAAGAGAAACAATGGCCCAACCCCCGATCCGAACACGGTCTCGGCGATTTCCGCGAGCGCCAGTGCCCAGAAGGGAAAGGATCAAAGTTTCTCAATTTTGAATCCAAAAAATGAAAAATCTGATTTTTTTTTGTTTTTTTTTTTTTTGAAAAGAGAAAGAGTGGAAATAAATTCAAAGAATTAGAAATTTCCAAACAAAAAATCTCATCTCATTTTTTTTTTATGCGGAATTCAACATAGGCCACCAATTATAAAGTAGCCAAGGAATCGAGAAAAGAAATATAAGCATAGAGCAAAATATATGATATGCAAATATTTCATTTCTAGCATCGTGTTCTCAAATAAACGAGTCCCACCGGGTGATGCCAGCTTGATGGACCGCGCTCCCGAATGCCCGGGGTTCCTACCGAGGTCGGCGGACGTGGGAGTCCGTTTGGTTCCGACCCTTTCGTAACCGGGGGGCAAAGGGGGGCGTGCATCAACATTTCTTTTTTTTTTTTGTGGGTGTGCCAGATTTTCTATTTTTACTTGGAATTGCAAGTGGTGATCCGGAGATCAACCTTCGCAAGTAAAAAGGAAATCAACTTCTTTCAAGTTTTCCATTGCACATATATTTAAGAAAAGAGACATTTTCTTGATTTGCAGTGAAAGGCGATTTTTTTGGCATTTATAGCCGATTTTGGCGTTTATAGCCGATTTTTGGCGTTTATAGCCGATTTTGGCATTTATAGCCGATTTACAATCCTTATCAACAATGAAAGACAAGAATTGTGATTTTTGTCTCTTTTAAAAAAATACAAACTACAATGAAAAGCAAGAAAAGGAGGATCTAACTTCTCAGGAGATTGTGGGGGACTCGTTTAGATTGACGGTCGCAAGCCATATGTGGGCTTCGCCATCATCCATGCAGATGAGAACAGAAGATGCTATTGATTCGCTTGGCTTGGCTATAACCTCGGGTTTTTAGTGGACAAAGACTAAAGGAAGGTCCTATGTCCAATAAAAAGCCGAGTAGACGGGCTGAAAAGCCATATCTAAGCCATTGGAGGCAGGAGGAGAAGGCAAGGACCTTGTTGGGGGGGGGTACCCCCCAAGGGACTTTTGTCACCTTGTTGCGGTGGCCGGTGTAGAACTTCCGCAGAGTTTTCTCTCTTTTTCCTTTCTCTGGATTTCTGTCTGCTGTCTGTTGATGTTGTGTGTGTCTTTTCTTCTTGGAGAGCCCTCCTATTTATAGGCTTTTAGGTAGCCTTTTAGGTGGGTTTATGGGCTTTTATTGTCATTAAGCCGCATAATGGGAGGAGTTACAAAATTGAATTGTTTATTTTGTAACTCCTTTTTTTTTTTTTTGAAGAATAAGTTAGTTCTTCATTTCTGAAAAAATAATAAGTTACAATGGAATTCCAAGACCCAAACCGATCTCAGAAACTCCAAAATGGGGCATACCCCATAGAGCCAAAAAACCTACTAATCACCAAAGAAACCTAAAAGGCAATAAAACATAATAAATGCCCACAGCCCGGGCTCCAAGCACAAACGAAAAAATGCACTCCCTAAGAAAATCAATCCTAATCACAAAGAGATTTATACAGAGTTTCAAGATTACAAAAATTAATTGGAATTGTATCCACATTCCTACTAATGAATTTACTGAACTTTAAAGTCTTTGAATGAATCAAAGAGAATTGCACCTGCGGAAAACTCTTAATAACAGCATGAAGTCGCCTTGCTTGGAACCGCTCCCTCCAATCTGATTGGGTAGGGTCTCGAAGCAGATGCTGAAGAGAAAGTTCTGCCTCAATTGTGATTGAGCTTTCAGTGTGTGGGAGTAGATGCAGAATTTGGAATACTCCTTCATAAAAATTGATCAACTGCGCAATTTGTACATGCCTGGGTTGATGGACAGCTCTCCATAAAATGCCAACCAATACCTGATTAGTTGGGACTATGGATAATCTCCAACTGTTGCATCGCTCATCAGACAAACTAGGAGGAGACTGTTGGACATGTGGAGGAATATTCCAATGGCAGTGAATGTTAGCTGGTAAACTGATGCCCAGATAAAGAATTCGAGTAGTCACCACTTGGATTATTTTATGCAGAATTGACTCTCGAGTATTGGAGACTTGCTTGAATATCCTACCATTCCGCTCTGCCCAGATATGCCAAACAAAAGCATTGAAGAAAAGTTTCCCAAGTGTTAAAGCTCCTACCTCTTGCTGATCTAACCGAGATATTACTGATTCTAGCAATTCAATCACAGTATCACAGTGGACTGCCACCAAATTCAGTTTAGAAAGTATTAGAGTCCAGATTTCTTGAGAAAAAGGGCAGTGAACCATAAGATGAGTAGCGGTCTCCCATGTGCAGTCACAAAGTACACAACATGAATCACAATCAACATTCCTTTGGAGCAGGAAGTCTTTGGTTTTCAATCTCTCTCGAAGAAGCATCCATGCACATACTGAATGTTTTTTAATGCATCCTTTAAACCAAATTGCAGAAGGCCATTGGAGGTTCTGATTAGAGAAATTACAAATATAATTGTAAGAGGAGCGTAGAGTAAATTTCCCCTGATCTTCAAGAGTCCAAACAATTTCATCCTCAAAGTTTACCCATGGTTGGATCTCAGCAGGAATTGTTTGGACAATATCCATCATCTGATTTGAAGTCGGTGGAGGAAGATTCCACCCCTCATTCTGAATAAATTGGCTGACCTTGATGTCCGTACCCATCCCCAAATCATAGATTGCTCGTTCACCATAACAGTCCTTTAATCGACCACCATTTAGCCAAGGATCAGTCCAGAAGTGAGTCAAATGGCCATTCCCAATAAGAAATTTAATATGAGGTAGAGCAACATGACGAAGAGCTAGAATGCCTTTCCACCCCCACGAGGCAGACTTTGGGACTGGAGCATCCCAAAGGGAACACCCATGCAAATATCTAGCATAAACCCACATATTCCAGCAAGTATTTTTCTTTATAACAACATTCCACACTTGCCTTACAAAGGCAGCTTTTGCAACTCCATGAATGGACCGAATGCCCAGACCTCCCAAATTAATAGGTTGGCAAATGGAATTCCAGGCTATAGGATGAATATAATTTGAAGTCCAACAATTCCAAAAGAAATCCCTCACCTGGCGATCGAGAGCATGCAAAGTAGCTTGGGGAAGAAGGAAGACAGTTGCCCAGAATAAATGAAATGAAGTTAAAGTAGATTTAATCAGCTCCAATCTACCTGCATATGATAAAACCTTGGCTTTCCACCCAGCTAGTCGCTGTTGAACTTTGGCCAAAAGAGCTTGACAGTCATTGAAATTTAGCTTTTTTGAGGACAGAGGTACTCCAAGATACCTGATTGGAAATTTCGCCTGAGGAATATTTAGGATTGAGGATATGGCACTTTGAGTTTCCCTTGTACAATTTGCAAAAAGAATAGCACTCTTTAACCAGTTAACACCAAGTCCAGTAAATTCTTTAAAGTGCTGAAGGAAGTGTCTAAGGTTTGCAGCTGCAACTTCAGAAGCCTTGCTAAACACAATCAAATCATCAGCAAACATTAAATGGGAAATGGTTGCATTCCTTTTCACAAATGGCGAAGGAATCATATTCGAAGAAGCATATGTGCCATCATTAAAGAGAAAAATTCCATAACTATGGCAAAAAGGAATGGTGATAACGGGCAGCCCTGTCTCAATCCTCGAGTTCCTTGAAAGAAACCCTCAGCACCCCCATTAACCAAAACTGAGAACTTCGCACCTGAAACACATTCCATGATGAGCTTGATGATGTGGTCCGGGAACTGTAAACACTTCAGAGCAGCCATCAAGAAATCCCAACTGACACTATCATAAGCTTTTGCAAGGTCAATCTTGATACACATTCTAGGAGTCCCTTGATCAATATGAAAATTATGGATAAGATCTTGCGCAAGAAGGATGTTATCTGTGATATTTCTGCCAGGAACAAAAGCTGATTGCATTGGACTCACAATCTTAGCAATTGTAACTTTGAGTCTATTCACCAAAATTCTGCTAATAATTTTGTACAACTCATTTGTCAAAGCAATAGGCCGAAATTTATCTGGGGTATTTGCATGTTCAGTCTTTGGAACCAACACAATGAAAGTATTTTTCAGCTGTTTCAACATGGATCCATGTTTGAAGAAGTCCTTAATACCTGCACAAACATCCTTGCCTATAATAGGCCAGCACACCTTGAAAAAATGTGCATTGAAACCATCAGGCCCAGGGGCTTTATTAGGATTTGCAGCCTTAATCACCTCCTCAATTTCAGAAGTTGTAACTGGATTCATAAGGTTTAAGGCATCCTCTTCAGAAACATAGCCATAAGGGATGACATGAGAAAGATCAGGAAAGGGGTTATCAACCATAGGAGCCAAAATCTTTTGGAAGTGAGAAACAAATGTTGCAGCAATACCTGAAGGTTCATTATAAATGTTCCCTTCTGTATCCTCTATTTGTGTAATAAAGGATTGTGTATGTCTTTTCCGCATAAGCCGATAAAAATACTTGGTGTTACTATCCCCCAAGTTTACAGCCAAATCCCTTGAACGCTGCTTGTACATACTTTCCTCTGCCTCTAAAAGGAGATCAAGGTCAAACCTTGCCTGACGCTCTTGTTCCTGAATATCCTTATTACTCGGATCATCCACTAGAATTTTCTGCAAATTTTCTAACTGTAGAGCTGCCTCTGTGAGCTTTGTTGGGAGGGATGATTGTAACTTCTTCCATTCAATAATATTTTTCTTCACAGCTGAAAGCTTACTAATCACCTTATAAAGTGGAGTGCCATGAATTTGAGTATCCCAAGAGTTTTTCACAACTTGGAAAAATCCCGGCATTTTGGCCCAAAAGTTATAATACCTGAATGGAGCTTTAAAGTGATACTTGGCAATTAAAGATAGTAACAGTGGAGAGTGATCAGATATACCTGGCAGTAGGACTTCTCCCTTGAATGGGCTAGTTTGAAAGAAAGCTGCATTAACTAGAACCCTGTCCAGCTTGCATTCAATTCTCGATTCACCGATACTAGAGTTTGACCATGTGAAGGACGCGCCTGTTAATCTAAATTCCATCAGACCTGCTTCTTGAATACAGTCATTAAACTCTATGAGTCCAACAGCCCTTGGATTTGCTCCTCCTGATTTTTCATGATTCCACCGGACCGTATTGAAGTCACCAGCAACAATCCATGGTATCCCACTACTCTTTGACTTTGCAACAATGGAGTTCCAGAGATCACGTCTTTGAATGTAATTATTAAACCCATAGCACACTGACAACAAGAAATCCACATTACCATATTTAACATCACAATGGACGTATTGCGCATCCTTAGCTGAGTATGATAAATGGATCACCTTTGGGTCCCACAGCAGAAAGATTCTAGCAGTTGAACCATCCTCAATATTGGACATTTCTCTCCATCCATAGGGGAGAATTGAGTTAGTAACATAAGTATAAGAGGACTGTTTAACTTTTGTTTCCAACAAAACAACTAACGCAAGCTTCAACTTCTGAATTTTGCTTTTGATTTCTGCTTGCATTGAGGGTCTATTAAGACCTCTCACATTCCATACAAGGATTGTCATGTGGAACGATTTTTATGAGAGCCCTTTTCTTTACTAATAGGGCCAGTAAAAGCTGGTTTAGGTTTGGCACTTGTGCTTGGTCCCCTTGCAAGAAGGCTTTTATCTAGTTGGTGAATGGATGAAAGTTGCTTTTGCTGGTCACCTGAACTAGATTGTTTTAATGCTGCATCAGAACTCTGAATGACCAAAGCAGTAGTAGAAGCAATTTCTTCAGTTGAAACATTTGACTCACCCTCAAGATTTGATAGACTAAGAAATCTATTCATTTCTTTATGAACAGGAATACCTGGAGTGGTTTTTTGAGTAGGACTGAACACTAATTTCTTTGGAGGGCTGCTCACTTTTTTCTGTGGAGGAGAAGTAGAACTGCCTACATTTTTCTTCCCTTTGACAATATTCCATTCTTCCCCATGCTGCTTATGCTGATGTGGATCCTCAAAGGTAACATGCTGCTGTTCATCCACCTGATTAACATGTTGCTGGCCACTCTCCTGTGTAACATTCTGATGGTTGTTTGCATCAGTCATGGGCTGATCACTGTTGACAACCACTTCAGGTTGTGTCTGCTTAGGAACCCATACTTTCTTTGGTCCACTTCTATCAGACTTTAGAGGACAGAATTTTTCTCCATGGTTAAAAGTTCTGCATGACTTACATGGATTTGGCTTCCACGCATACTCTATTTTCTGAGTGATAGTTTTATCTTTATATTTCATGCGCAATTCAGAAGGGAATTCAGCCTCCACATCAACTTCAACACATATTCGAGCAAAGGCATAGCGAGTACCGGCCGCAGTAGCATGATCCATGCATATTGGATTTCCAAGGACAGAAGCAATTTTACTCAAAGCAGAACTTGTCCGAAAACAAAAGTTCAAATTAGGGAGACGAACCCATACTGGAATAGTTTCAAGATTCTCCCTATACATGGAAATATCTTCCTTCCATCGTCTCAAGATTAGTGGACGACCATAGACAAACCAAGGTCCTTCATCAAGGATGCCTTGCCCAACATCAAAGGAGTGAAATTTGAACAATAAGAACCCTTCAGCCATAGGGATAATGTCGAACTCTTTTGTTCTCCATGCCTTTGATAGGCAGTTTTTAATCTCAAAAATGGGAGGAGAATTACCAATAAAGTAGCCAACCAGGGCATTACCCCAGTTATGTATTGCCGCAGATGAGTCTTCCTCATCAAATTCGATGTGGTGGTCCGGATCCTTTGATGGCTGACTATGACGGTGCAAATCTCTTGATCTATTAGTATGCGTTTGAAACAAAGATGACCATGTATCAGCCCTTGCATCCCCATTCTTGATCATCAAGATCTTCGGTTCATGATGAAACCGAACGGACCTTGTATCAGATGCTTCCTCCACATCCATGTTATTGTTATTCAGATGATCCTGCCTATGTGGAACTCCTTCATGACCAGATGGCAAAACACCCAAGGCTGCCCTCTCATCATCAGACAACATGCGTCCATGATTCCTTTCAATGTGTAACAGTTGCTTCATACCTTTTTCATCAGATCCCTTCGTTGAAGCTTGAGGACGTGTCTTCTCATCTGCCTGATGGCGTCCATGATTCCTTTCAACGTGTAACAGACCTTTTTCATCAGATCCCTTCGTTGAAGCTTGAGGACGTGTCTTCTCATCTGCCTGATGACCCATAGAGGTGGGACCCGCCCGAAGTGCAGATGTCCCTTCGTTGTCCTTATGCATATCATAAGGGATCAGGCCTGTATGTGGATCAACTGCTGCACCACTTGGAGATGGGTTATTCAGAGCACGTGGCATAGATCTGTTTTCCATTCCTACACGTACCTTGGCTTCAAGAAGCAAATCGCTGGGAATATCATGTGGTAGCGCAAATCCCTGGTTCTTCTTCAAGATAGATCTGATCAGGGACACCTTTGCGATTCTATCTTCAGCATATTCTAGCATAAGACGAACCTGCTCCCTTAGTTTTATCGTCTGATCATCCGGAGGTTGAGGATCCATCCCACCCTCCATGGTAGGGACAGAATCAGATGGGTTGGGGAAGACGGTCGCCTAGATGGGTTGGGGAAGACGGTCGCCAGAGAGGAGAGAAAATAAATGGAACTAGAGAAAATAAATGGAAGGAGAGAAATAAATGGAGGAGAGAAAATAAATGGAGGAGAGAAATAATGGAGGAGAGAAATAAATGGAGGAGAGAAAATAAATGGAAGGAGAGAAAATAAATGGAGGAGAGAAAATAAATGGAGGAGAGAAAATAAATGGAGGAGAGAAAATAAATGGAGGAGAGAAATAAATGGAGGAGAGAAAATAAATGGCAGGAGAGCAAATAAAATAAATGGAGGAGAGAAAATAAATGGAGGAGAGAAAATAAATGGAGGAGAGAAAATAAATGGAGGAGAGAAAATAAATGGAGGAGAGAAAATAAATGGGAGAGAAAATAAATGGGGAGAGAAAATAAATGGATGGGAGAGAAAATAAATGGAAGAGAAAATAAATGGGGAGAGAAAATAAATGGGGAGAGAAAATAAATGGTTTTCTTGGCTTCTGATTGGCCGGAGGAGATTGAGGGCATTTAATCGCCTTTAATCGCCATGATGGGAGGAGTTTCATGGGTTAAATGCCATGAATTTCTTGACTTGTAACTCCCGAATGCTTGCTTCTGATTGGGCCGTCCAAAGAAATGGATTAATGACTGTAATAAAGCTAGTCAATTAATCGCATTAAGTGGTCGCCGAGCAAGCTGAAGAGTCGCGGGCCGTGCCACGTCTTTTGGGATTCTTCTGTTGATGATCATTGATGGATCTTCATGTAGATCGACATCAGATGATCATGTAATTTCAGGTGTTTGTTGCCAACAGCGGGTCGGTGCCATCTGTCCTGTCGATTTCTCGATCGGTCGGGTAGAAAGCACACTTTTTTTGGTTGACCGGGTGGCGATCAATATTGTTTTCGATACTCTTGATGATTTACCCGTGTTTTGGACGGATGTCAGAGGACTTGGTGTCTCAAAAGCATGAATTTTGGAAAGTACCAGAGGCTAGGCTCCTCGAATCGCGAAAAAAACGGCGAAAACCGGGGTTTCCGGGGCTTTCCCGGCGACCCCGGGTTCCAAGGTCGCCGGCGACCCTGGCCCAGGGTCTGCGACCCTGGCCCAGGGTCGCAGGGGTCTGCGACCCGGGGGGGGGTTTTCCCCTTTCGTGTCCCGTTTTGCGTCCGTTTTTGCTGTTTTTTGATTCTTCTGTACTTTTCCTTGACATTTTGACCATTTATTGGCCAAATTTCTTTGTAGGAAACCTGATGAGAATCCTTGCATTTTATTTTGCAAAGTTTCCAATTTCCTGAGAAAGCCGAAGACTTTGTCGCGCAGAGCTGCCGATTTTTCGTCAGAAGCTGAAACTGGGCCAAACGATGTCGGAATGACCTGAAATTTGGTGTGAAGCCTCCTGAGCAATAAATAAGACCAACCATAGGCTTTTGTTTGAGTTTTGAAGCCGTTTGGGGTCCTATCACCTGTAGACTTGCTTTTTGTCGCGATGAAGATGTCGCGGTTTGATGTGCGATCAACCGATGTCCGATTGACTTGAAATTTGACAGGGAACCTATTGGAGTCATTTTAAGATGATCCATAGGCTCTGTCTTGGAAACCATGGTCCCGGGGAGCTTTGCCGCCGAGAGCTCCTCTTCAGCTGTCGGAGAAGCAAAGTTAGGCCAAATGATTTTGAAATGGCCCGAAACTTCTTGTGTACTCCTCTTTTGGCTGTCTGGAAGAATCTTGCAGTTTTTGTTTGATTCTGACAAGATTTGATTTTTGGAAGCAACATTGCCTATTTATGGCAGGTTGCGACTTCATGTAGCTCTTTGGATCTTGAAAAGGCAAAGTGACATTTTTGGTGTCAACATTCATCATCAAACTCAGAATGAGGCTGAATTTCTAATGGTATTTCATGAAAAACATCCATAAGAGCATTAGAAGTAGAGGGTGGAAACAACCACCCAAGATTTCCAATAAATCGATGCACCTTGATGTCTTCACCTAAGCCAAGCTCTTTCTCGGCTTCACTAAACCAATCTATCAACCTTAATGCCCCGCCTTTCCGTAGTTCACTTCACTGATCAATGGAATAGTCAGAAAGGCAAGCATGAACTACTGCTTCCACCTAAGCCGTGCTTGCTATTCTATGGTTTCTACCCCCACAAGAAGGGGAAGCAACCTTTGATCCTAAGAAATAGTACAGTTCAAGCAAGCGTTGATAATAAGAAATAGACTAGTGCTCGCTTTGATTTGATAGGAATTTCTCTGCACTTCGCCCCGCCTGGATTCTGCCCTATCTTCACCCCGCCTTTTTCTTCGGTGCGGTCTTCTTCCTTTAATTCTTCTTCTTCTGCCTGGTTTGGAACCCTATTCATAGAAGATATTCTCTTTATTCCTATTGCCTGAAGTGAGCTACAAGACGGATACGGATACTTGTTTTTGCTTGTAACAGCTTCTTCTCTGAATACCTCCTAGGATTGAGATAGATACGAGACTGGCCTTGAACTCCATCCTAACATAACAAGGGATTCCATCCTCTTAGAACGTCGCCTTCTCATCGATCTTTTTCATTCCGCTTTCAACACTCGAACACTGCTAGCTCACCTGAAACTAAGAAAGAGACGTTCTAATCGGCTGAGATCGAGCCCATCTCCTTGAAACGATTTCGAATCTCACTTTCTTCTGAACCCTCTTCGCTTAGCTACTTATTGAGGGTATTCCCACAACAGCAACAGCGGTTGCCGCTCTATCTATTAGAAGTTCATTCAAGGGCGAAAGCTAAGGCAAAGTCAGGCTGTTGGGTGGCAGGCGGTCTAAAAGGCGACTTCCTTTCTATCTATAATATGTAATTGTTCAGAGGCGCGCTGGCCAGTGTAGGATGAAAAGGAATTGATGGATCTGACCTTCACTTTGCCACTTCAGCTTTCAAGCGGTCAGATTGAATGATGAATCCAACGGGACAGTTTCAGATTGAATCGAGAATGGCTGACACACTTCGGCTATCATCCTTACTCAACTAGAAGCTATTCGGATTGACTCAACTAGGAAGGCTTCGGCGCTTGACTAAACCTATCTTCCTCTTTGCCAACGGCACAAACTGCTGTTCTAGCCTGAGTAATATAAACTTTGGGGAAGATTACTTTCTCCTTTCAATTGCTTATGAAATGGAATCTTTTCTTTCTTATGCTTATTCATCGAAGCTATCTCCTTCGGTTTTCATAGAACACTAAACCTTTCAAGCGGATGATGCCCTGCCGAGACGAAATGCCATCAAACCCTTCTGTTTAGTCCGTCTTCCCCACTCTATTTATCTGGGAGAAGAGGCGGTCTAATCTTAATTATTAGTCTTCGTATTTGCTTCTGAACTCAACTATAAGCAATCAGTATGGTTAGGCTTTCCTACCGCCGGATCCTACCACTGCTTTCTTCTAAGATTTCATCTTGCCTATAACACCCAGGGTGTACTTCATTGCCTCTTTCTCGGCTTGACTAAACCAATCTATCAACCTTAATGCCCTGCCTTTCCGTAGTCCACTTCACTGATCAATGGAAGAGTCAGAAAGGCAAGCATAAACTACTGCTTCCGCCTAAGCCGTGCTTGCTACTCTATGGTTTCTACCCCCACAAGAAGGGGAAGCAACCTTTGATCCTAAGAAATAGTACAGTTCAAGCAAGCGTTGATAATAAGAAATAGACTAGTGCTCGCTTTGATTTGATAGGAATTTCTCTGCACTTCGCCCCGCCTGGATTCTGCCCTATCTTCACCCCGCCTTTTTCTTCGGTGCGGTCTTCTTCCTTTAATTCTTCTTCTTCTGCCTGGTTTGGAACCCTATTCATAGAAGATATTCTCTTTATTCCTATTGCCTGAAGTGAGCTACAAGACGGATAAGGATACTTGTTTTTGCTTGCAACAGCTTCTTCTCTGAATACCTCCTAGGATTGAGATAGATACGAGACTGGCCTTGAACTCCATCCTAACATAACAAGGGATTCCATCCTCTTAGAACGTCGCCTTCTCATCGATCTTTTTCATTCCGCTTTCAACACTCGAACACTGCTAGCTCACCTGAAACTAAGAAAGAGACGTTCTAATCGGCTGAGATCGAGCCCATCTCCTTGAAACGATTTCGAATCTCACTTTCTTCTGAACCCTCTTCGCTTAGCTACTTATTGAGGGTATTCCCACAACAGCAACAGCGGTTGCCGCTCTATCTATTAGAAGTTCATTCAAGGGCGAAAGCTAAGGCTAAGTTAGGCTATTGGGTGGCAGGCAGTCTAAAAGGCGACTTCCTTTCTATCTATATCATGTAATTGTTCAGAGGCGCGCTGGCCAGTGTAGGATGAAAAGGAATTGATGGATCTGACCTTCACTTTGCCACTTCAGCTTTCAAGCGGTCAGATTGAATGCTGAATCCAACGGGACAGTTTGAGATTGAATCGAGAATGGCTGACACACTTCGGCTTTCAACCTTACTCAACTAGAAGCTATTCGGATTGACTCAACTAGGAAGGCTTCCGCGCTTGACTAAACCTATCTTCCTCTTTGCCAACGGCACAGACTGCTCTTCTAGCCTGAGTAATATAAACTTGTGTGAATATTACTTTCTCCTTTCAATTGCTTATGAAATGGAATCTTTTCTTTCTTATGCTTATTCATCGAAGCTATCTCCTTCGGTTTTCATAGAACACTAAACCTTTCAAGCGGATGATGCCCTGCCGAGACGAAATGCCATCAAACCCTTCTGTTTAGTCCGTCTTCCCCACTCTATTTATCTGGGAGAAGAGGCGGTCTAATCTTAATTATTAGTCTTCGTATTTGCTTCTGAACTCAACTATAAGCAATCAGTATGGTTAGGCTTTCCTACCGCCGGATCCTACCACTGCTTTCTTCTAAGATTTCATCTTGCCTATAACACCCAGGGTGTACTTCATTGCCTCTTTCTCGGCTTGACTAAACCAATCTATCAACCTTAATGCCCTGCCTTTCCGTAGTCCACTTCACTGATCAATGGAAGAGTCAGAAAGGCAAGCATAAACTACTGCTTCCGCCTAAGCCGTGCTTGCTACCCCCACAAGAAGGGGAAGCAACCTTTGATCCTAAGAAATAGTATAGTTCAAGCAAGCGTTGATAATAAGAAATAGACTAGTGCTCGCTTTGATTTGATAGGAATTTCTCTGCACTTCGCGTCGCCTGGATTCTGCCCTAAATTCACTCCGCCTTTTTCTTCGGTGCGGTCTTCTTCCTTTACTTCTTCTTCTTCTGGCTCGTTTGGAACCCTATTCATTCCTATTGCCTGAAGTGAGCAACAAGACCGATACGGATACTTGTTTTTGCTTGCAACAGCTTCTTGTCTGACTACCTCCTAGGATTGAGATAGATACGAGACTGGCCTTGAACTCCATCTTAACATAACAAGGGATTCCATCCTCTTAGAACGTCGCCTTCTCATCGATCTTTTTCATTCCGCTTTCAAACACTCGAACACTGCTAGCTCACCTGAAACTAAGAAAGAGTCGTTCTAATCGGCTGAGATCGAGCCCATCTCCTTGAATCGATTTCCAATCTCTCTTTCTTCTGAACCCTCTTCGCTTAGCTACTTATTGAGGGTATTCCCACAACAGCAACAGCGGTTGCCGCTCTATCTATTAGAAGTTCATTGAAGGGCGAAAGCTAAGGCAAAGTCAGGCTGTTGGGTGGCAGACAGTCTAAAAGGCGACTTTTTTTTTTTGAAGAGTAAGTTAGTTCTTCATTTTTTTTTTTGAAAGGATAATATACAAAAGAGAAACCCTAGAAACCAAAACGTCCTAGAGGCTTCCAAATGGGGCATACCCCATTATTACATAAGAACTCAACAAAAGAATTTAAACAATGCCCACATTCCGGGCCAGAAAAAAACAATCAAAGCCTCCATAACATACCAATCTCAACATTTGAAATGTGAGACGGAACCAATCTGTTACGACTCAACTTCCGGAGAAATCTAACCGTCACAGGTTGAAGATCAACATAAGTAACGTGGAAATCCTGAAGAGCAGCTGCAATACTCCTAACTTGAAATCGCGATTTCCAAGGAGATTTCTGGGGAAGCCGAATAATGTGAGACAAAGAATACTCCGCTTCAAATAAAAATGATGGTATATGAGCCGGAATAATAGTAAGTAAGCGAAGTATTCCTGGATAAAAATCCAGGGCAGACTGAAGAGCACCAATAATCGGATGATCAGCATCATCCCAAAGGACACCAATACTCACCTGGAGAGTAGAATAAACAGAGAATCTCCATCCTGTGTAAACAGTAGGGTATGGCTGTGTATGAATGTAAGAAGTAGGAGGAATATTCCAATGACAAGAGATACTGGATGGAAAAGAGAGTCCAAGAAATAGCACACGACTGTGAATAGTATGGAGGATACTATGTATCACAGTAACAGCTGACCGACTTTGAGCGCGAAAGATGCGTCTATTCCTTTCAATCCATATATGCCAAACATAAGCACAAAATAGTAATTTAGCCAGAGTTTGCAAACCCGTGTGTTGCTGATCAACACGCAAAGTAATAGACTCCACCAACTCCAAAGGAGAATCACAAGAAATATAATGCAAATTAAGTTTGGCTAAAAGAGAAGTCCAGATCATTTGCGAATATGGACAGTGAAGCATTAGGTGGGAACCAGATTCCCAGGTACTAGGGCATAAAACACAGCATGAATCACACTCCACATGATGTTGAAGTAGAATATCTTTAGTCTTCAATTTACCCAGGAAGAACATCCAAGCACAGATGGAGTGCTTCTTGATACAGCCCGGAAACCAAAGAAAAGAAGGCCAAATAAGGTTTTGAGCGTGCCCAGGACGAACCATGCAATATGCAGAAGAAAGGGAGAAGTGACCATCGTCCTCTAATGTCCACACAACTTCATCATCAAACCCATAGTGAGGATGAACTTCTAATGGTATGTCATGAAAAATATCCATCAGAGCATGAGAAGTAGGGGGAGGGAACAACCAATGATGATTGACAATAAAACAATGAACCCTGATAGCTTCACCCAAGCCAAGATCATAAATAGCTCGTTCTCCATATCTATCTTTCAGTCTGCCTCCATTTAGCCAAGGATCAGTCCAGAATTCAATCAAATGGCCATTACCCACAAGGAACTTAATGTATGGCAAAGCTACCAGACGCATAGCAAGAATTCCTTTCCATCCCCACGATGCAGCTTTTGGGATTGGAACATCCCAAAATGATTTACCCTTTAGGTATTTTGCATGAATCCAAACATTCCAGCATGTTTGTTTGTTTTGAACCACATTCCACACCTGCCTCAATAAAGCTGCTCGAGCAGTGCCTGCAAAAGAACGAATGCCAAGTCCTCCACAAGAAATAGGCTGACAGATAAAGTCCCAAGCAATAGGATGAAGATAATGAGGAGACCATTTGTTCCAAAAAAAGTCTCTAACTTGCCGATCCAAAGCAGTTAAAGTGGCCTTTGGAATCATAAAAACCGCTGCCCAATAAAGATGAAAAGTAGATAGAGTAGATCGAATAAGCTCCACCCGACCTGCATAAGATAAGAGCTTTGATTTCCACCCTGCCAGACGCTTCTGAACTTTAGCAAGAAGAGGCAAACAGTCATTAAAATTCAGCCTTTTGGGAGATAAAGGAGGCCCAAGATATTTCACTGGAAGGGTTCCTTTTTGAACATTAAGAATATCAGAGATAACAGTTTGGGTCTGAATAGAACAGTTTGCAAAGAAAACAGCACTCTTTCCCCAATTAACCCCCAGACCAGAGAAGCTTTGAAAATTAGCAAGAAAATGCTTAAGGTTCACAGCCGCAATATCCGTAGCTTTGCAAAAGATAAAAAGATCATCAGCAAACATAAGATGAGAGATGGCCACCTGATTCTTTTTATAAGGAGTGGGGATCAGCTGATTTGAGGCATATTTGGACATCAAGGTAGAAAAAAATTCCATAACGATGGCAAACAAGAAAGGAGATAAAGGACAGCCTTGACGTAGTCCTCTCGTGCCTTTGAAATAACCTTCAGAACTCCCATTCACCAGAACGGAATAGTGAGCATCAGAAACACATGCCATGAGAAGCTTTATAAAATGGCTTGGAAACCGCATAGAGATGAGGGCTGCTTCAAGAAAATCCAACCGGACACTATCATATGCCTTAGCAAGATCAAGCTTAAGACACATACGAGGAGGCCCTTGCAGGCAAATGAAAATTATGGATAAGATCCTGTGCAACTAGGATATTATCTGCAATACTCCGTCCAGGGATAAAAGCTGATTGCATAGGACCAATAAGTTTTCCAATGACCAATTTTAGTCGTTTAACCAGGATACGACTGATAACTTTGTACAATTCATTTGTCAAAGAAATAGGCCGAAACTTATCCGGAGAAGAAGCATTCTCACTCTTTGGAACAAGGACAATAAAGGTAGCTTTTAACTGAGAAATCATCGAACCATGCTTGAAGAAATCAGCAATGCCGTCACAAACATCATTGCCAATTACTGGCCAGAAAACTTTGAAGAAATGGGCATTAAACCCATCCGGTCCAGGAGCCTTGTTAGGATTTGCAGCTTTAATAACCTCCTCAATCTCTGAAATTGTCACTGGTAAAGTAAGATTCATAGCATCCATCTCCGAAACATGACCATAAGGATCAACAAGAGAAAGATCAGGCTGGCGCAGCACAATATGAGGGCCAAGAATACTAGAGAAATAAGAGACAAAAGCATCTGCAACACCCTGAGGATCAGAGTAAGTATTGCCTTCTATGTCATCTATTTTAGATATGAAAGACTGAGCATGTCTAGAACGCATCAAGCTGTAAAAATACCGAGTGTTACCATCACCCAGGTTGACTGCAAAATCCCTAGATCGCTGTTTGAAAATACTTTCTTCTGCACGAGAAAGAAGATCAAGGCGTTGACGTGCTGTACACTCAGCTTCCTGAAGAGAAATATTGTTCATATCAGAGGCCATGTGATGCTGAATATCGTCCAAAGAATTCCGAGCTTCCTGAAGAATAGTAGAAACCGGCAGCTGTTGTTTTTTCCATTCAAGAATGCGCAGCTTGACTCTCTTTAATTTAGTAATCACCCTAAACAAAGGTGTACCAGTAACTGTATCAGCCCAAGCATCCTGGACTACCTTACTGAAGCCTGGAACCTTTGCCCAATAATTAAAATACCTGAAAGGAACTTTAATGTGAGAGCATTCAGCCAAAGAAAGTAAGAGAGGAGAGTGGTCTGAAATGCTAGGAAGTAACACTTCCCCCTGAAAAGAATTCAGATTCATACAAGCTGCATTGACAAGAATTCGGTCCAATTTACATTCAATGCGAGGAGCACCAATACTAGAATTTGACCAAGTAAAGGGAGGGCCACTCAATTTCAAATCTGTCAAGCCTGCTTCTTGAATACAGTCATTAAATTCAATAATACCAAGACCACGTGGACAAGAACCTCCAAGCTTTTCATGACTCCATCTGATGGTATTAAAGTCCCCAATAAGAACCCAAGGCTGAGAGGAAGAAGAAGACTTTGAAATAATGGACTGCCATAGTTCTCTTCGCTGAACATAACAATTTGTTCCATAGCAAGCAGAAAAGAAGAAATGAAGGTTCATATAAATAATATCACAATGAATGATTTGGCTTTCCACATTAAGAATTTGAGCAGAAATAAACCTGGGATTCCATAACAACCATATCCGAGAAGAAGAGCAAACATCAACATTAGAAACTTCTTTCCATCCCTTCGGTAAGAGAGCATTTTTCACTGAGTAAAGAGAAGATTTCTTAACTTTTGTTTCCAGTAAGACAACTAGAGATGCTTTCAAATCTTGAATTTTATGACGAACTTCCATTTGCATAGATGGTCTATTAAGACCTCTAACATTCCAAGTTAGGATCGTCATTAACAACGAGATTTAGGTCCCTTCTCCTTAATAACTATTCCAGTTGAAACTGGTTTAGTTATTCCACTTGCACTTGAACTTGCCAGTTTTGGATTTTTATCTAGGGGATGGATAGCAGGAGCCATCAAACCTGTTTGATCAGCAACAAAAGGATTATTTGCCAAAACCAGAGCTGTGGTGGAAGCCAATTCTGCCTCTGAAACATTGGAATCACCCTCAAGATTGGATAAGCTTAAGAATCGATTTGTAGTTCCCTGCATATTGGAAGCATCAGAAGTGGGACTAGCGGATTTGGTGGTTGCTCCCTTAGGCGAGTGTGGCCTTTTATCTTTCACTACATTCCACTGTTCATCAGCTCCAAGATTGTGTACAGACCCATCCACTTGTGTTCCAGCAGCAGCAGGCTTCAAGGAACTATTATTTCCTGAATTTTTCTGAACCCAAACCTGTCTAGGTTGAGGAGGAGGAGTAGGTTTTAAAGGACATGCTTTGTCTCCATGATCAAAGGTATTACATGTCTTACAAGGATTAGGCTTCCATGCATATTCAACTTTCTGCAGAATGGTATTCCCTTTGAATTTCATACGAAGTTCTGTAGGAAAAGTGGCATTAACACCTACTTCAATACAAACCCTTGCAAAAGCAAAACGTGTCCCTGCAGCAGTTGCATGATCCATGCAAATGGGTCGTCCAATGACGCTAGCAATTTTGCTAAGAGCAGAAGTAGATCTAAAACAGAAATTCAGGTTTGGAAACCGCACCCAAATTGGGATCGTTTCAAACTTCTGTCTGTTCATGGCCACGTCCTCTACCCAACGACGAAGGATTAAAGGATGCCCATGAACAAACCATGGACCCTCCTCAAGAATAACCTGACCAGCATCATAGTTATTGAATTTGAACAAGAAAAAACCCGTCAGCCATGGTGATGATCTCCAGCTCTTTCAGACGCCATGCTTTCTCAAGGGAAGATTTGATAGCAAAAAACGGAGGACTTTTCCCAATGAAATAACCAACCAGAGAGTTACCCCAAATTAATTTAGCTTCTGTAGTATCATCATCATCAAACTCAACTTGAAATGCTGGATCCATGGACGGCTGCTGATGATGCTCTAAAGCACGAATGCCACGTTGTGGACCCTTGAAGAGAGACGACCATGCAGAGTGCTCTTCTGACTCATTATCAGAAAGACGTTTCCCATCTTTTTGCTGTGATGGGCCAGATCGTCCAGTTGAAAGATCACCATGATCGCCCACTGATACCGGATCAGAATCGCCCATTACTACCGGATCAGAACTAGCCGCAGAAATAAACCGGACTGGCTCAGTAGGAGTTGCAGATCGCACAGCAGGAGCACCCATTAATGTCATCGCAGGAAGAGCAGGAGATTCAGATCGCACAGCAGAACGATCACCTAGTAAACCGACTGGCTCAGCAGGAGTTGCAGGTCGCACAACAGGATGAGAACGATCACCCATTGTAGACATCGCAGGAAGAACCTGAACTGGATCAGCAGTGTTTGCTTCAGATCGCACAGCCGGAAGTGATGGAGCAGCAGAGGAAGATTTGGATTTCCTACCAGCCCGAACCTTAGCCTCTAGGAGCAGATCTTTCGGAAGATCATCAGGTAGTGCATGTTCCTGGTTCTTCTTCAAGATCGATTGAATAAGAGAGATTCTTGCAGAACGATCTTCAGCATAGGTAAACATTGCACGGATCTGAGCCTTCAGATGTAAATCAGGAGGAGGAAGAGAAGGAGGAAGAGAAGGAGGGGCTCCCCCTGACATGGCCGGGAGAGCCAATCGGAATGTAGTGATTGGAAAACGTGGGAAAGAAATCGCCAGAGAAGGAAGAAACAAAAATAAAGACCCTTAAAACAAAAATAAAGACCCTTAAACAAAAATAAAGACCCTTAAACAAAATAAAGACCCTTAAACAAAATAAAGACCCTGTAAACAAAAAATAAAGACCCTGAAACACAAAAATAAATACCCCTTAAACTAAAAAATAAAGACCCTTAAACAAAAAATAAAAGACCCTTAAACAAAATAAAGACCTCTTAACAAAAATAAAGACCCTTACAAAAATAAAGGACCCTTACAAAATAAAGGACCCTTAACAAAAATAAAGACCTTTAACAAAAATAAAGACCTTTAACAAAAATAAAGACCTACAAAATAAGACCCTCACAAAATAAAGACCCTTACAAAATAAAAGACCCTTCACAAAAATAAAGACCCTTACAAAAATAAAGACAGCTTACAAAAATAAAGACCCTTACAAAAAATAAAGACCCTTACAAAAATAAAGACCCTTACAAAAAATAAAGACCCTTACAAAAATAAAGGACCCTACAAAAATAAAGACCCCTTACAAAAATAAAGACCCTTACAAAATAAGGACCTTACAAGACCCTTAAAAATAAAGACCCTTACAAAAATAAAGACCCCTTACAAAAATAAAGACCCTTCACAAAAATAAAGACCCTTTACAAAAATAAAGACCCTTACAAAATAAAGACCCTTACAAAAATAAAGACCCTTACAAAATAAAGACCCTTACAAAAATAAAGACCCTTACAAAAATAAAGACCCTTACAAAAATAAAGACCCTTCACAAAAATAAAGACCCTTCAACAAAAATAAAGACCCTTACAAAAATAAGACCCTTACAAATAAAATAAAGACCCTACAAAATAAAGACCCTTACAAACATAACAGACCCTTACAAAAATAAAAGACCCTTACAAAAAATAAAGACCCTTCACAAAAATAAAGACCCTTCACAAAAATAAAGACCCTTCAACAAAATAAAGACCTTACAAAAATAAAGACCCTTGACAAAAATAAAGACCCTTACAAAAATAAAGACCCTTACAAAAGACCCTTACAAAAATAAAGACCCTTACAAAAATAAAGACCCTTACAAAAATAAAGACCCTTACAAAAATAAAGACCCTTACAAAAATAAGGACCCTTACAAAAATAAGGACCCTTACAAAAATAAGGACCCTTACAAAAATAAAGACCCTTACAAAATAAAGACCCTTACAAAAATAAAGACCCTTACAAAAATAAAGACCCTTACAAAATAAAGACCCTTACAAAAATAAAGACCCTTACAAAAATAAAGACCCTTACAAAAATAAAGACCCTTCACAAAAATAAAGACCCTTCACACAAATAAAGACCCTTCACAAAAATAAAGACCCTTACAAAAATAAAGACCCTTTACAAAATAAAGACCCTTACAAAAATAAAGACCCTTACAAAAATAAAGACCCTTACAAAAATAAAGACCCTTACAAAATAAAGACCCTTACAAAATAAAGACCCTTACAAAAATAAAGACCCTTGACAAAAATAAAGACCCTTACAAAAATAAAGACCCTTTACAAAAATAGTCCCCTACAAAACATAAAGACCCTTACCAAAAATAACGACCCTACAAAATTAAAGACCCTTTACAAAAAATAAAGACCCTTACAAAACAAAAGACCCCTCACCAAAATAAAGGACCTTACACAAACATTAAAACATTAAAGACCCTTACAAAATAAAGACCCTTACAAAAACTAAAAATAACGACCCTTACAAAAATAAAGACCCTTTACAAAACTAAAGACCCCTTACAAAAATAAAGACCCTTACAAAAAATACAAACAGACCCTTACAACAAATTAAAGACCCTTACACAAACATAAAGACCCTTACAAAAATAACAGACCTTCAAAAATAAAGACCCTTACCAAAAAAAAATAAAGACCCTTACCAAAATTCAAACCTAGTACCCTTACAAACATAAAGACCCTTACAAAAATAAAACCCTTACAAAAATAAAGACCCACAAAAAAAGACCCTTACAAAAATAAAGACCCTTACAAAAAAAAATAAGACCCTTACAAAAATAAAGACCCTTACAAAAATAAGACCCTTACAAAAATAAAGACCCTTACAAAATAAAGACCCTTACAAGTGCTTCCCCTTCTTGTGGGGGTAGAAACCATAGAGTAGCAAGCACGGCTTAGGCGGAAGCAGTAGTTTATGCTTGCCTTTCTGACTCTTCCATTGATCAGTGAAGTGGACTACGGAAAGGCAGGGCATTAAGGTTGATAGATTGGTTTAGTAAGCCGAGAAAGAGCCAATCAAGTACACCCTGGTGTTATAGGCAAGAGAAATCTTAGAAGAAAGCGGTGGTAGGATCCGGCGGTAGGAAAGCCTAACCGTACTGATTGCTTATAGTTGAGTTCAGAAGCGAATGCGAAGCTAATAATTAAGATTAGACCGCCTCTTCTCCCAGATAAATAGAGTGGGGAAGACGGACTAAACAGAAGGGTTTGATGGCATTTCGTCTCGGCAGGGCATCATCCGCTTGAAAGGTTTAGTGTTCTATGAAAACCGAAGGAGATACCTTCGATGAATAAGCATAAGAAAGAAAAGATTCCATTTCATAAGCAATTGAAAGGAGAAAGTAATCTTCCCCAAAGTTTATATTACTCAGGCTAGAAGAGCAGTCTGTGCCGTTGGCAAAGAGGAAGATAGGTTTAGTCAAGCGCCGAAGCCTTCCTAGTTGAGTCAATCCGAATAGCTTCTAGTTGAGTAAGGATGATAGCCGAAGTGTGTCAGCCATTCTCGATTCAATCTAAACTGTCCCGTTGGATTCATCATTCAATCTGACCGCTTGAAAGCTGAAGTGGAAAGTGAAGGTCAGATCCATCAATTCCTTTTCATCCTACACTGGCCAGCGCGCCTCTGAACAATTACATAATATAGATAGAAAGGAAGTCGCCTTTTAGACTGCCTGCCACCCAACAGCCTGACTTAGCCTTAGCTTTCGCCCTTGAATGAACTTCTAATAGATAGGCGGCAACCGCTGTTGCTGTTTGGGAATACCCTCAATAAGTAGCTAAGCGAAGAGGGTTCAGAAGAAAGTGAGATTCGAAATCGATTCAAGGAGATGGGCTCGATCTCAGCCGATTAGAACGACTCTTTCTTAGTTTCAGGTGAGCTAGCAGTGTTCGAGTGTTGAAAGCGGAATGAAAAAGATCGATGAGAAGGCGACGTTCTAAGAGGATGGAATCCCTTGTTATGTTAGGATGGAGTTCAAGGCCAGTCTCGTATCTATCTCAATCCTAGGAGGTAGTCAGACAAGAAGCTGTTGCAAGCAAAAACAAGTATCCGTATCCGTCTTGTAGCTCACTTCAGGCAATAGGAATAAAGAGAATATCTTCTATGAATAGGGTTCCAAACCAGGCAGAAGAAGAAGAAGTAAAGGAAGAAGACCGCACCGAAGAAAAAGGCGGAGTGAATTTAGGGCAGAATCCAGGCGGGGCGAAGTGCAGAGAAATTCCTATCAAATCAAAGCGAGCACTAGTCTATTTCTTATTATCAACGCTTGCTTGAACTGTACTATTTCTTAGGATCAAAGGTTGCTTCCCCTTCTTGTGGGGGTAGAAACCATAGAGTAGCAAGCACGGCTTAGGCGGAAGCAGTAGTTTATGCTTGCCTTTCTGACTCTTCCATTGATCAGTGAAGTGGACTACGGAAAGGCAGGGCATTAAGGTTGATAGATTGGTTTAGTCAAGCCGAGAAAGAGCCAATCAAGTACACCCTGGTGTTATAGGCAAGAAGAAATCTTAGAAGAAAGCGGTGGTAGGATCCGGCGGTAGGAAAGCCTAACCGTACTGATTGCTTATAGTTGAGTTCAGAAGCGAATGCGAAGGCTAATAATTAAGATTAGACCGCCTCTTCTCCCAGATAAATAGAGTGGGGAAGACGGACTAAACAGAAGGGTTTGATGGCATTTCGTCTCGGCAGGGCATCATCCGCTTGAAAGGTTTAGTGTTCTATGAAAACCGAAGGAGATACTTCGATGAATAAGCATAAGAAAGAAAAGATTCCATTTCATAAGCAATTGAAAGGAGAAAGTAATCTTCCCCAAAGTTTATATTACTCAGGCTAGAAGAGCAGTCTGTGCCGTTGGCAAAGAGGAAGATAGGTTTAGTGAAGCGCCGAAGCCTTCCTAGTTGAGTCAATCCGAATAGCTTCTAGTTGAGTAAGGATGATAGCCGAAGTGTGTCAGCCATTCTCGATTCAATTCAAACTGTCCCGTTGGATTCATCATTCAATCTGACCGCTTGAAAGCTGAAGTGGCAAAGTGAAGGTCAGATCCATCAATTCCTTTTCATCCTACACTGGCCAGCGCGCCTCTGAACAATTACATAATATAGATAGAAAGGAAGTCGCCTTTTAGACTGCCTGCCACCCAACAGCCTGACTTAGCCTTAGCTTTCGCCCTTGAATGAACTTCTAATAGATAGAGCGGCAACCGCTGTTGCTGTTGTGGGAATACCCTCAATAAGTAGCTAAGCGAAGAGGGTTCAGAAGAAAGTGAGATTCGAAATCGATTC
Source organism: Litsea cubeba (assembly GCA_012931725.1). Taxonomy (NCBI): domain Eukaryota; kingdom Viridiplantae; phylum Streptophyta; class Magnoliopsida; order Laurales; family Lauraceae; genus Litsea; species Litsea cubeba. The sequence goes on from WHSA01000992.1 coordinate 64,118, forward strand.
AAGGAGATGGGCTCGATCTCAGCCGATTAGAACGACTCTTTCTTAGTTTCAGGTGAGCTAGCAGTGTTCGAGTGTTGAAAGCGGAATGAAAAAGATCGATGAGAAGGCGACGTTCTAAGAGGATGGAATCCCTTGTTATGTTAGGATGGAGTTCAAGGCCAGTCTCGTATCTATCTCAATCCTAGGAGGTAGTCAGAAAGAAGCTGTTGCAAGCAAAAACAAGTATCCGTATCCGTCTTGTAGCTCACTTCAGGCAATAGGAATAAAGAGAATATCTTCTATGAATAGGGTTCCAAACCAGGCAGAAGAAGAAGAAGTAAAGGAAGAAGACCGCACCGAAGAAAAAGGCGGGTGAAGTTAGGGCAGAATCCAGGCGGGCGAAGTGCAGAGAAATTCCTATCAAATCAAAGCGAGCACTAGTCTATTTCTTATTATCAACGCTTGCTTGAACTGTACTATTTCTTAGGATCAAAGGTTGCTTCCCCTTCTTGTGGGGGTAGAAACCATAGAGTAGCAAGCACGGCTTAGGCGGAAGCAGTAGTTTATGCTTGCCTTTCTGACTCTTCCATTGATCAGTGAAGTGGACTACGGAAAGGCAGGGCATTAAGGTTGATAGATTGGTTTAGTCAAGCCGAGAAAGAGCCAATCAAGTACACCCTGGTGTTATAGGCAAGAGAAATCTTAGAAGAAAGCGGTGGTAGGATCCGGCGGTAGGAAAGCCTAACCGTACTGATTGCTTATAGTTGAGTTCAGAAGCGAATGCGAAGGCTAATAATTAAGATTAGACCGCCTCTTCTCCCAGATAAATAGAGTGGGGAAGACGGACTAAACAGAAGGGTTTGATGGCATTTCGTCTCGGCAGGGCATCATCCGCTTGAAAGGTTTAGTGTTCTATGAAAACCGAAGGAGATAGCTTCGATGAATAAGCATAAGAAAGAAAAGATTCCATTTCATAAGCAATTGAAAGGAGAAAGTAATCTTCCCCAAAGTTTATATTACTCAGGCTAGAAGAGCAGTCTGTGCCGTTGGCAAAGAGGAAGATAGGTTTAGTCAAGCGCCGAAGCCTTCCTAGTTGAGTCAATCCGAATAGCTTCTAGTTGAGTAAGGATGATAGCCGAAGTGTGTCAGCCATTCTCGATTCAATCTAAAACTGTCCCGTTGGATTCATCATTCAATCTGACCGCTTGAAAGCTGAAGTGGAAAGTGAAGGTCAGATCCATCAATTCCTTTTCATCCTACACTGGCCAGCGCGCCTCTGAACAATTACATAATATAGATAGAAAGGAAGTCGCCTTTTAGACTGCCTGCCACCCAACAGCCTGACTTAGCCTTAGCTTTCGCCCTTGAATGAACTTCTAATAGATAGAGCGGCAACCGCTGTTGCTGTTGTGGGAATACCCTCAATAAGTAGCTAAGCGAAGAGGGTTCAGAAGAAAGTGAGATTCGAAATCGATTCAAGGAGATGGGCTCGATCTCAGCCGATTAGAACGACTCTTTCTTAGTTTCAGGTGAGCTAGCAGTGTTCGAGTGTTGAAAGCGGAATGAAAAAGATCGATGAGAGGCGACGTTCTAAGAGGATGGAATCCCTTGTTATGTTAGGATGGAGTTCAAGGCCAGTCTCGTATCTATCTCAATCCTAGGAGGTAGTCAGAGAAGAAGCTGTTGCAAGCAAAAACAAGTATCCGTATCCGTCTTGTAGCTCACTTCAGGCAATAGGAATAAAGAGAATATCTTCTATGAATAGGGTTCCAAACCAGGCAGAAGAAGAAGAAGTAAAGTAAGAAGACCGCACCGAAGAAAAAGGCGGGGTGAAGTTAGGGCAGAATCCAGGCGGGGCGAAGTGCAGAGAAATTCCTATCAAATCAAAGCGAGCACTAGTCTATTTCTTATTATCAACGCTTGCTTGAACTGTACTATTTCTTAGGATCAAAGGTTGCTTCCCCTTCTTGTGGGGGTAGAAACCATAGAGTAGCAAGCACGGCTTAGGCGGAAGCAGTAGTTTATGCTTGCCTTTCTGACTCTTCCATTGATCAGTGAAGTGACTACGGAAAGGCGGGCATTAAGGTTGATAGATTGGTTTAGTGAAGCCGAGAAAGAGCCAATCAAGTACACCCTGGCTGTTATAGGCAAGAAGAAATCTTAGAAGAAAGCGGTGGTAGGATCCGGCGGTAGGAAAGCCTAACCGTACTGATTGCTTATAGTTGAGTTCAGAAGCGAATGCGAAGGCTAATAATTAAGATTAGACCGCCTCTTCTCCCAGATAAATAGAGTGGGGAAGACGGACTAAACAGAAGGGTTTGATGGCATTTCGTCTCGGCAGGGCATCATCCGCTTGAAAGGTTTAGTGTTCTATGAAAACCGAAGGAGATACCTTCGATGAATAAGCATAAGAAAGAAAAGATTCCATTTCATAAGCAATTGAAAGGAGAAAGTAATCTTCCCCAAAGTTTATATTACTCAGGCTAGAAGAGCAGTCTGTGCCGTTGGCAAAGAGAAGATAGGTTTAGTGAAGCGCCGAAGCCTTCCTAGTTGAGTCAATCCGAATAGCTTCTAGTTGAGTAAGGATGATAGCCGAAGTGTGTCAGCCATTCTCGATTCAATCTAAAACTGTCCCGTTGGATTCATCATTCAATCTGACCGCTTGAAAGCTGAAGTGGAAAGTGAAGGTCAGATCCATCAATTCCTTTTCATCCTACACTGGCCAGCGCGCCTCTGAACAATTACATATATAGATAGAAAGGAAGTCGCCTTTTAGACTGCCTGCCACCCAACAGCCTGACTTAGCCTTAGCTTTCGCCCTTGAATGAACTTCTAATAGATAGAGCGGCAACCGCTGTTGCTGTTGTGGGAATACCCTCAATAAGTAGCTAAGCGAAGAGGGTTCAGAAGAAAGTGAGATTCGAAATCGATTCAAGGAGATGGGCTCGATCTCAGCCGATTAGAACGACTCTTTCTTAGTTTCAGGTGAGCTAGCAGTGTTCGAGTGTTGAAAGCGGAATGAAAAAGATCGATGAGAGGCGACGTTCTAAGAGGATGGAATCCCTTGTTATGTTAGGATGGAGTTCAAGGCCAGTCTCGTATCTATCTCAATCCTAGGAGGGTCAGAGAAGAAGCTGTTGCAAGCAAAAACAAGTATCCGTATCCGTCTTGTAGCTCACTTCAGGCAATAGGAATAAAGAGAATATCTTCTATGAATAGGGTTCCAAACCAGGCAGAAGAAGAAGAAGTAAAGGAAGAAGACCGCACCGAAGAAAAAGGCGGAGTGAATTTAGGGCAGAATCCAGGCGGCGCGAAGTGCAGAGAAATTCCTATCAAATCAAAGCGAGCACTAGTCTATTTCTTATTATCAACGCTTGCTTGAACTGTACTATTTCTTAGGATCAAAGGTTGCTTCCCCTTCTTGTGGGGGTAGAAACCATAGAGTAGCAAGCACGGCTTAGGCGGAAGCAGTAGTTTATGCTTGCCTTTCTGACTCTTCCATTGATCAGTGAAGTGGACTACGGAAAGGCAGGGCATTAAGGTTGATAGATTGGTTTAGTCAAGCCGAGAAAGAGCCAATCAAGTACACCCTGGGTGTTATAGGCAAGATGAAATCTTAGAAGAAAGCGGTGGTAGGATCCGGCGGTAGGAAAGCCTAACCGTACTGATTGCTTATAGTTGAGTTCAGAAGCGAATGCGAAGACTAATAATTAAGATTAGACCGCCTCTTCTCCCAGATAAATAGAGTGGGGAAGACGGACTAAACAGAAGGGTTTGATGGCATTTCGTCTCGGCAGGGCATCATCCGCTTGAAAGGTTTAGTGTTCTATGAAAACCGAAGGAGATAGCTTCGATGAATAAGCATAAGAAAGAAAAGATTCCATTTCATAAGCAATTGAAAGGAGAAAGTAATCTTCCCCAAAGTTTATATTACTCAGGCTAGAAGAGCAGTCTGTGCCGTTGGCAAAGAGGAAGATAGGTTTAGTCAAGCGCCGAAGCCTTCCTAGTTGAGTCAATCCGAATAGCTTCTAGTTGAGTAAGGATGATAGCCGAAGTGTGTCAGCCATTCTCGATTCAATCTCAAACTGTCCCGTTGGATTCATCATTCAATCTGACCGCTTGAAAGCTGAAGTGGCAAAGTGAAGGTCAGATCCATCAATTCCTTTTCATCCTACACTGGCCAGCGCGCCTCTGAACAATTACATAATATAGATAGAAAGGAAGTCGCCTTTTAGACTGCCTGCCACCCAACAGCCTGACTTAGCCTTAGCTTTCGCCCTTGAATGAACTTCTAATAGATAGAGCGGCAACCGCTGTTGCTGTTGTGGGAATACCCTCAATAAGTAGCTAAGCGAAGAGGGTTCAGAAGAAAGTGAGATTCGAAATCGATTCAAGGAGATGGGCTCGATCTCAGCCGATTAGAACGACTCTTTCTTAGTTTCAGGTGAGCTAGCAGTGTTCGAGTGTTGAAAGCGGAATGAAAAAGATCGATGAGATGGCGACGTTCTAAGAGGATGGAATCCCTTGTTATGTTAGGATGGAGTTCAAGGCCAGTCTCGTATCTATCTCAATCCTAGGAGGTAGTCAGATAAGAAGCTGTTGCAAGCAAAAACAAGTATCCGTATCCGTCTTGTAGCTCACTTCAGGCAATAGGAATAAAGAGAATATCTTCTATGAATAGGGTTCCAAACCAGGCAGAAGAAGAAGAAGTAAAGGAAGAAGACCGCACCGAAGAAAAAGGCGGAGTGAATTTAGGGCAGAATCCAGGCGGCGCGAAGTCCAGAGAAATTCCTATCAAATCAAAGCGAGCACTAGTCATTTTTATTATCAACGCTTGCTTGAACTGTACTATTTCTTAGGATCAAAGGTTGCTTCCCCTTCTTGTGGGGGTAGAAACCATAGAGTAGCAAGCACGGCTTAGGCGGAAGCAGTAGTTTATGCTTGCCTTTCTGACTCTTCCATTGATCAGTGAAGTGGACTACGGAAAGGCAGGGCATTAAGGTTGATAGATTGGTTTAGTCAAGCCGAGAAAGAGCCAATCAAGTACACCCTGGTGTTATAGGCAAGATGAAATCTTAGAAGAAAGCGGTGGTAGGATCCGGCGGTAGGAAAGCCTAACCGTACTGATTGCTTATAGTTGAGTTCAGAAGCGAATGCGAAGGCTAATAATTAAGATTAGACCGCCTCTTCTCCCAGATAAATAGAGTGGGGAAGACGGACTAAACAGAAGGGTTTGATGGCATTTCGTCTCGGCAGGGCATCATCCGCTTGAAAGGTTTAGTGTTCTATGAAAACCGAAGGAGAGGCTTCGATGAATAAGCATAAGAAAGAAAAGATTCCATTTCATAAGCAATTGAAAGGAGAAAGTAATCTTCCCCAAAGTTTATATTACTCAGGCTAGAAGAGCAGTCTGTGCCGTTGGCAAAGAGGAAGATAGGTTTAGTCAAGCGCCGAAGCCTTCCTAGTTGAGTCAATCCGAATAGCTTCTAGTTGAGTAAGGATGATAGCCGAAGTGTGTCAGCCATTCTCGATTCAATCTCAAACTGTCCCGTTGGATTCATCATTCAATCTGACCGCTTGAAAGCTGAAGTGGCAAAGTGAAGGTCAGATCCATCAATTCCTTTTCATCCTACACTTTCCAGCGCGCCTCTGAACAATTACATAATATAGATAGAAAGGAAGTCGCCTTTTAACAGCCTAACTTAGCCTTAGCTTTCGCCCTTGAATGAACCTCTAATAGATAGAGCGGCAACCGCTGTTGCAGTTGTGGGAATACCCTCAATAAGTAGCTAAGCGAAGAGGGTACAGAAGAAAGTGAGATTCGAAATCGATTCAAGGAGATGGGCTCGATCTCAGCCGATTAGAACGACTCTTTCTTAGTTTCAGGTGAGCTAGCAGTGTTCGAGTGTTGAAAGCGGAATGAAAAAGATCGATGAGAGGCGACGTTCTAAGAGGATGGAATCCCTTGTTATGTTAGGATGGAGTTCAAGGCCAGTCTCGTATCTATCTCAATCCTAGGAGGAGGTGTTCAGAGAAGAAGCTGTTGCAAGCAAAAACAAGTATCCGTATCCGTCTTGTAGCTCACTTCAGGCAATAGGAATAAAGAGAATATCTTCTATGAATAGGGTTCCAAACCAGGCAGAAGAAGAAGAAGTAAAGTTAGAAGACCGCACCGAAGAAAAAGGCGGGTGAAGTTAGGGCAGAATCCAAGCGGGGCGAAGTGCAGAGAAATTCCTATCAAATCAAAGCGAGCACTAGTCTATTTCTTATTATCAACGCTTGCTTGAACTGTACTATTTCTTAGGATCAAAGGTTGCTTCCCCTTCTTGTGGGGTAGAAACCATAGAGTAGCAAGCACGGCTTAGGCGGAAGCAGTAGTTTATGCTTGCCTTTCTGACTATTCCATTGATCAGTGAAGTGAACTACGGAAAGGCGGGGCATTAAGGTTGATAGATTGGTTTAGTGAAGCCGAGAAAGAGCCAATCAAGTACACCCTGGCTGTTATAGGCAAGAAGAAATCTTAGAAGAAAGCGGTGGTAGGATCCGGCGGTAGGAAAGCCTAACCGTACTGATTGCTTATAGTTGAGTTCAGAAGCGAATGCGAAGGCTAATAATTAAGATTAGACCGCCTCTTCTCCCAGATAAATAGAGTGGGAAGACGGACTAAGCAGAAGGGTTTGATGGCATTTCGTCTCGGCAGGGCATCATCCGCTTGAAAGGTTTAGTGTTCTATGAAAACCGAAGGAGATACCTTCGATGAATAAGCATAAGAAAGAAAAGATTCCATTTCATAAGCAATTGAAAGGAGAAAGTAATCTTCCCAAAGTTTATATTACTCAGGCTAGAAGAGCAGTCTGTGCCGTTGGCAAAGGAAGATAGGTTTAGTGAAGCGCCAAAGCCTTCCTAGTTGAGTCAATCCGAATAGCTTCTAGTTGAGTAAGGATGATAGCCGAAGTGTGTCAGCCATTCTCGATTCAATCTAAAACTGTCCCGTTGGATTCATCATTCAATCTGACCGCTTGAAAGCTGAAGTGGGAAAGTGAAGGTCAGATCCATCAATTCCTTTTCATCCTACACTGGCCAGCGCGCCTCGAACAATTACATATATAGATAGAAAGGAAGTCGCCTTTTAGACTGCCTGCCACCCAACAGCCTGACTTTGCCTTAGCTTTCGCCCTTGAATGAACTTCTAATAGATAGAGCGGCAACCGCTGTTGCTGTTGTGGGAATACCCTCAATAAGTAGCTAAGCGAAGAGGGTTCAGAAGAAAGAGAGATTCGAAATCGATTCAAGGAGATGGGCTCGATCTCAGCCGATTAGAACGACTCTTTCTTAGTTTCAGGTGAGCTAGCAGTGTTCGAGTGTTGAAAGCGGAATGAAAAAGATCGATGAGAAGGCGACGTTCTAAGAGGATGGAATCCCTTGTTATGTTAGGATGGAGTTCAAGGCCAGTCTCGTATCTATCTCAATCCTAGGAGGTAGTCAGACAAGAAGCTGTTGCAAGCAAAAACAAGTATCCGTATCCGTCTTGTAGCTCACTTCAGGCAATAGGAATAAAGAGAATATCTTCTTGAATAGGGTTCCAAACCAGGCAGGAGAAGAAGAAGTAAAGGAAGAAGACCGCACCGAAGAAAAAGGCGGAGTGAATTTAGGGCAGAATCCAGGCGGCGCGAAGTGCAGAGAAATTCCTATCAAATCAAAGCGAGCACTAGTCTATTTCTTATTATCAACGCTTGCTTGAACTGTACTATTTCTTAGGATCAAAGGTTGCTTCCCCTTCTTGTGGGGGTAGAAACCATAGAGTAGCAAGCACGGCTTAGGCGGAAGCAGTAGTTTATGCTTGCCTTTCTGACTCTTCCATTGATCAGTGAAGTGGACTACGGAAAGGCAGGGCATTAAGGTTGATAGATTGGTTTAGTCAAGCCGAGAAAGAGCCAATCAAGTACACCCTGGGTGTTATAGGCAAGATGAAATCTTAGAAGAAAGCGGTGGTAGGATCCGGCGGTAGGAAAGCCTAACCGTACTGATTGCTTATAGTTGAGTTCAGAAGCGAATGCGAAGACTAATAATTAAGATTAGACCGCCTCTTCTCCCAGATAAATAGAGTGGGGAAGACGGACTAAACAGAAGGGTTTGATGGCATTTCGTCTCGGCAGGGCATCATCCGCTTGAAAGGTTTAGTGTTCTATGAAAACCGAAGGAGATAGCTTCGATGAATAAGCATAAGAAAGAAAAGATTCCATTTCATAAGCAATTGAAAGGAGAAAGTAATCTTCCCCAAAGTTTATATTACTCAGGCTAGAAGAGCAGTCTGTGCCGTTGGCAAAGAGGAAGATAGGTTTAGTCAAGTGCCGAAGCCTTCCTAGTTGAGTCAATCCGAATAGCTTCTAGTTGAGTAAGGATGATAGCCGAAGTGTGTCAGCCATTCTCGATTCAATCTAAAAACTGTCCCGTTGGATTCATCATTCAATCTGACCGCTTGAAAGCTGAAGTGGGAAAGTGAAGGTCAGATCCATCAATTCCTTTTCATCCTACACTGGCCAGCGCGCCTCTGAACAATTACATATTATAGATAGAAAGGAAGTCGCCT
>WHSA01000319.1:0-32724 GCA_012931725.1 Litsea cubeba
TAACCGTTAGTTCCTACAAGTCACTCTACCCTCGAGCGAAGTGTTCGTGCCGGTTTGGAAATTTTCCCGGCCGTTTCCCGTTCCGGCCCTGGCGGGCGTTTCGAGCCTAAGTGTTGGAAAATCATGTGTTTCGTTCGTAATTCTAACCGTGAGCCCTATTTGCGAACCGTCAGTTCCTACAAGTCACTCTACCCTCGAGCAAAGTGCTCGCTGCCAGTTTCGGAATTTTCCCGCGGCCGTTTCCCATTCCGGACCCCGGCGGGCCGTTTTCGAGCCTAAGTGTTGGAAAATCATGTGTTTCGTTCGTAATTCTCTAACCGGGAGCCCTATTTGCGAACCGTCAGTTCCTACAAGTCACTCTACCCTCGAGCAAAGTATTCGTGCTGATTTGAATTTCCCGCGGCCGTTTTCCGTTCCGGACCCCCGGGGCCGTTTTCGAGCCTAAGTGTTGGAAAATCATGTGTTTCGGTCGTAATTCTCTAACCGGAGCCCTATTTGCGAACCGTCAGTTCCTACAAGTCACTCTACCCTCGAGCGAAGTATTCGTGCCGGTTTCGGAATTTTCCCGCCGCCGTTTCCCGTTCCGGACCCCCGGCGGGCCGTTTTCGAGCCTAAGTGTTGGAAAATCGTGTGTTTCGTTCGTAATTGTCTAACCGTGAGCCCTATTTGCGAACCGTCAGTTCCTACAAGTCACTCTACCCTCGAGCGAAGTGCTCGTGAAGGTTTTGGAATTTTCCCGCGCCGTTTCCCGTTCCGGACCCCCGGCGGGCCGTTTTCGAGCCTAAGTGTTGGAAAATCGTGTGTTTCGGTCGTAATTCTATAACCGTGAGCCCTATTTGCGAACCGTCAGTTCCTACAAGTCACTCTACCCTCATGCAAAGTGCTCGTGCCGGTTTCGGAATTTTCCCGCCGCCGTTTCCCGTTCTGGACCCCCGGCAGGCCGTTTTCGAGCCTAAGTGTTGGAAAATCGTGGTTTCGTTCGTAATTCTCTAACCGGGAGCCCTATTTGCGAACCGTTAGTTCCTACAAGTCACTCTACCCTCAAGCGAAGTGTTCGTGCCGGTTTCGGAATTTTCCCGCGGCCGTTTCCCGTTCCGGACCCCTGGCGGGCTGTTTTCGAGCCTAAGTGTTGGAAAATCATGTGTTTCGTTCGTAATTCTCTAACCGTGAGCCCTATTTGCGAACCGTCAGTTCCTACAAGTCACTCTACCCTCGAGCGAAGTGCTCGTGCCAGTTTTCGGAATTTTCCGCGCCGTTTCCCATTCCGGCCCCTCGGCGGGCCGTTTTCGAGCCTAAGTGTTGGAAAATCATGTGTTTCGTTCGTAATTCTCTAACCGGAGCCCTATTTGCGAACCGTCAGTTCCTACAAGTCACTCTACCCTCGAGCAAAGTATTCGTGCTGATTTTGGAATTTTCCCGCGGCCGTTTTCCCGTTCCGGACCCCCGGGGGCCGTTTCGAGCCTAAGTAATGTTGGAAAATCATGTTTCGGTCGTAATTCTCTAACCGGAGCCCTATTTGCGAACCTCAGTTCCTACAAGTCACTCTACCCTCGAGCGAAGTATTCGTGCCGGTTTCGGAATTTTCCCGCCGCCGTTTCCCGTTCCGGACCCCCGGCGGGCCGTTTTCGAGCCTAGTGTTGGAAAATCTTGTGTTTCGTTCGTAATTGTCTAACCGTGAGCCCTATTTGCGAACCGTCAGTTCCTACAAGTCACTCTACCCTCGAGCGAAGTGCTCGTGAGGTTTTGGAATTTTCCCGCGCCCGTTTCCCGTTCCGGACCCCCGGCGGGCCGTTTTCGAGCCTAAGTGTTGGAAAATCGTGTGTTTCGGTCGTAATTCTATAACCGTGAGCCCTATTTGCGAACCGTCAGTTCCTACAAGTCACTCTACCCTCATGCAAAGTGCTCGTGCCGGTTTCGGAATTTTCCCGCCGCCGTTTCCCGTTCGGACCCCCGGCAGGCCGTTTTCGAGCCAAGTGTTGGAAAATCGTGTGTTCGTTCGTAATTCTCTAACCGAGCCCTATTTGCGAACCGTAGTTCCTACAAGTCACTCTACCCTCATCAAAGTGCTCGTGCCGGTTTTCGGAATTTTCCCCGCCCGTTTCCCATTCCGGACCCCGGCAGGCCGTTTTCGAGCCTAAGTGTTGGAAAATCGTGTGTTTTTCGTAATTCTCTAACCGTGAGCCCTATTTGCGAACCGTCAGTTCCTACAACATGTTTTCGTCGGCGAAATAATTTCAATTTTTTATCTTTTATTTTTATTTTGCCGACGTTTTTATTTCGTCGCCAAAAGTATTTTAATTTTTTTTATTTTTATTTTTAATTTTCGCCGACGTTTCTATTTCGTCGCAAAAGTATTTTAATTTTTTTAATTTTCTTTTTAACTTTTGCCCACTTTTTATTTCGGCGCCAAAGGATTTTAACTTTTTAATTTTTTTCTTTAACTTTTTGCCACGTTTTTTTTCGTCGCCAAAAGGTATTTTAATTTTTTTTATTTTATTTTAATTTTGCCGACGTTTCTATTTCGTCCGCCAAAAGTATTTTAATTTTTTTTATTTTTCTTTTTAACTTTTGCCCACGTTTTTATTTCGTCGCCAAAAGTATTTTAATTTTTTTATTTTTCTTTTTAACTTTTGCCGACGTTGTGATTTCGTCGCCCAAAGGCTAGTTTAATTTTTTTATGTTTATTTTTAATTTTTGCCGCGTTTCTATTTCGTCGCCAAAAGTATTTTAATTTTTTTTATTTTTCTTTTTAACTTTTGCCCACGTTTTTATTTCGCTCGCCAAAAGTATTTTAATTTTTTTTAATTTTTCTTTTTAACTTTTGCCACGTTTTTATTTCGTCGCCAAAAAGTATTTTATTTTTTTATTTTTATTTTTAATTTTTGCCGACGTTTTATTTCGTCGCCAAAACTATTTTAATTTTTTTTTAATTTTCTCTTTTAATTTTTGCCCACGTTTTTATTTCGTCGCAAAAGTATTTAATTTTTTTAATTTTTGCCGACGTTTTATTTTCGTCGCCAAAAATATTTTAATTTTAATAAACTTTGTTTTTCTTTTTCCGACGTTTTATTTAAATAAAACGTCGGTAAAGGTCCTTTTTATTATTAAATTTATATTTTCAATATTATTTTCCTGTAAACCTATTTAAACACCTGTATCAAAAATAAACATATTCATCTACCAATATTCAACATAAATATGCAATGAAACAAAAGTTACTAAATGAACAGACAACCATCTCCATTTTTCATTAAATCATTCATCTCATTAAACAAATATAACAATCAATAATGATACAGTCTCATATCAATGTCCAATATACATATATATATACAAATAAACCGAAAAGAAGTCTAACATCCCAACAATTCAGCAACCGACCCCAATGCGTTCATCAATCTGCAATGAGAAAAACAACATTAAAATCTTTATAATGAATTAAATTATAATTAAAAATAAACATGTATATATATAACTTTTCCTAAGTTATTCTGCAAACTTTTTTCCAGCCAAAAATGTTGACAATCAGACGGCTTTTGCGTCTCACTTGTTTACCAGAAGTCCGATTCACTAACCGACAATTCCAACAAGTTACTTAGGCATTGAACAAGGTACATGGGCTTTCCCGCGGCCGTTTCCCGTTCCGGACCCCCGGCGGGCCGTTTTCGAGCCTAAGTGTTGGAAAATCGTGTGTTTCGGTCGTAATTCTCTAACCGTGAGCCCTATTTGCGAACCGTCAGTTCATACAAGTCACTCTACCCTCGAGCGAAATTTCGGACGTAAAAGATTTGTCGAAATTTCGGCATAGTCTCCCCTGTACGTGTGACATTTAATTTTTTTTTACAACCTGCTAAGTACCTGTACATGACAAAAAAACACTTCATATAAACAGCCCAATGCCCAACACACTACAAAGTCATTCACCACTACGTCATGAGTCATACACCATTCAACCATAGCACTTCAATACCACAACCCAATGCCCCAACACACTACATCTCGTTATTTTTACCTGTGGGACCCCTACCACCATGATGTATAAGCTCTTGACAGGATGATCTGCTGTATATGGACATTGCTCAATGGGCCCGATCAGATTAGAAATTGTCATGCTTGTGTTCTTCAGTTTTACAATATTGGAAAACTTATTAAGATAAGTTGAAAACATAAAACCTTATTCGAATAGGGAATGAGATTCTTCAAGGCTTTCATTTTCTCATTGATCCTGCTCCTCCTCCTCTATCCACATCAAAAACTCTATCACTTAACTAACAACTACAAAAAGAATACATGAGGTAGATATATATATATGTAAATAATAAAAAAGGAAAGACAACATTTGTATGTCACGTTTAATACATTGTTTAATATACTTAAATAATCATATGTTTCGTACGTAATTCTCTAACCGGGAGCCCTATTTGCGAACCGTCAGTTCCTACAAGTCACTCTACCCTCGAGCAAAGTATTCGTGCTGATTTTGGAAATTTCCCGCGGCCGTTTTCCGTTCCGGACCCCCGGCGGGCCGTTTTCGAGCCTAAGTGTTGGAAAATCGTGTGTTTCGGTCGTAATTCTCTAACCGGGAGCCCTATTTGCGAACCGTCAGTTCCTACAAGTCACTCTACCCTCGAGCGAAGTATTCGTGCCGGTTTCGGAATTTTCCCGCCGCCGTTTCCTGTTTCGGACCCCCGGCGGGCCGTTTTCGAGCCTAAGTGTTGGAAAATCGTGTGTTTCGTTCGTAATTGTCTAACCGTGAGCCCTATTTGCGAACCGTCAGTTCCTACAAGTCACTCTACCCTCGAGCGAAGTGCTCGTGAAGGTTTTGGAATTTTCCCGCGCCCGTTTCCCGTTCCGGACCCCCGGCGGGCCGTTTTCCGAGCCTAAGTGTTGGAAAATCGTGTGTTTCGGTCGTAATTCTATAACCGTGAGCCCTATTTGCGAACCGTCAGTTCCTACAAGTCACTCTACCCTCATGCAAAGTGTTCGTGCTGGTTTCGGAATTTCCCGCCGCCGTTTCCCGTTCTGGACCCCCGGCAGGCCGATTTTCGAGCCTAAGTGTTGGAAAATCGTGTGTTTCGTTCGTAATTCTCTAACCGGGAGCCCTATTTGCGAACCGTCAGTTCCTACAAGTCACTCTACCCTCAAGCGAAGTGTTCGTGCCGGTTTCGGAATTTTCCCCGCGGCCGTTTCCCGTTCCGGACCCCTGGCGGGCTGTTTTCGAGCCTAAGTGTTGGAAAATCATGTGTTTCGTTCGTAATTCTCTAACCGTGAGCCCTATTTGCGAACCGTCAGTTCCTACAAGTCACTCTACCCTCGAGCGAAGTGCTCGTGCCAGTTTCGGAATTTTCCCGCGGCCGTTTCCCATTCCGGACCCTCGGCGGGCCGTTTTCGAGCCTAAGTGTTGGAAAATCATGTGTTTCGTTCGTAATTCTCTAACCGGGAGCCCTATTTGCGAACCGTCAGTTCCTACAAGTCACTCTACCCTCGAGCAAAGTATTCGTGCTGATTTTGGAATTTTCCCGCGGCCGTTTTCCGTTCCGGACCCCCGGCGGGCCGTTTTCGAGCCTAAGTGTTGGAAAATCATGTGTTTCGGTCGTAATTCTCTAACCGGGAGCCCTATTTGCGAACCGTCAGTTCCTACAAGTCACTCTACCCTCGAGCGAAGTATTCGTGCCGGTTTCGGAATTTTCCCGCCGCCGTTTCCGTTCCGGACCCCCGGCGGGCCGTTTTCGAGCCTAAGTGTTGGAAAATCGTGTGTTTCGTTCGTAATTGTCTAACCGTGAGCCCTATTTGCGAACCGTCAGTTCCTACAAGTCACTCTACCCTCGAGCGAAGTGCTCGTGAAGGTTTTGGAATTTTCCCGCGCCCGTTTCCCGTTCCGGACCCCCGGCGGGCCGTTTTCGAGCCTAAGTGTTGGAAAATCGTGTGTTTCGGTCGTAATTCTATAACCGTGAGCCCTATTTGCGAACCGTCAGTTCCTACAAGTCACTCTACCCTCATGCAAAGTGCTTCGTGCTGGTTTCGGAATTTTCCCGCCGCCGTTTCCCGTTCTGGACCCCCGGCAGGCCGATTTTCGAGCCTAAGTGTTGGAAAATCGTGTGTTTCATTCGTAATTCTCTAACCGCGAGCCCTATTTGCGAACCGTCAGTTCCTACAAGTCACTCTACCCTCAAGCGAAGTGATCGTGCCGGTTTGGGAATTTTTCCGCGGCCGTTTCCCGTTCCGGACCCCAGGCGGGCCGTTTTCGAGCCTAAGTGTTGGAAAATCATGTGTTTCGGTCGTAATTCTCTAACCGTGAGCCCTATTTGCGAACCGTCAGTTCCTACAAGTCACTCTACCCTCGAGCGAAGTGCTCGTGCCAGGTTTCGGAATTTTCCCGCGGCCGTTTCCCATTCCGGACCCCTCGGCGGGCCGTTTTCGAGCCTAAGTGTTGGAAAATCATGTGTTTCGTTCGTAATTCTCTAACCGGGAGCCCTATTTGCGAACCGTCAGTTCCTACAAGTCACTCTACCCTCGAGCAAAGTATTCGTGCTGATTTTGGAATTTTCCCGCGGCCGTTTTCCGTTCCGGACCCCCGGCGGGCCGTTTTCGAGCCTAAGTGTTGGAAAATCATGTGTTTCGGTCGTAATTCTCTAACCGGGAGCCCTATTTGCGAACGTCAGTTCCTACAAGTCACTCTACCCTCGAGCGAAGTATTCGTGCCGGTTTCGGAATTTTCCCGCCGCCGTTTCCCGTTCCGGACCCCCGGCGGGCCGTTTTCGAGCCTAAGTGTTGGAAAATCGTTGTGTTTCGTTCGTAATTGTCTAACCGTGAGCCCTATTTGCGAACCGTCAGTTCCTACAAGTCACTCTACCCTCGAGCGAAGTGCTCGTGAAGGTTTTGGAATTTTCCCGCGCCCGTTTCCCGTTCCGGACCCCCGGCGGGCCGTTTTTCGAGCCTAAGTGTTGGAAAATCGTGGTGTTTTCGGTCGTAATTCTATAACCGTGAGCCCTATTTGCGAACCGTCAGTTCCTACAAGTCACTCTACCCTCATGCAAAGTGCTCGTGCCGGTTTTCGGAATTTTCCCGCCGCCGTTTCCCGTTCTGGACCCCCGGCAGGCCGTTTTCGAGCCTAAGTGTTGGAAAATCGTGTGTTTCGTTCGTAATTCTCTAACCGGGAGCCCTATTTGCGAACCGTTAGTTCCTACAAGTCACTCTACCCTCAAGCAAAGTGCTCGTGCCGGTTTCGGAATTTTCCCCGCCGTCGTTTCCCATTCCGGACCCCCGGCAGGCCGTTTTCGAGCCTAAGTGTTGGAAAATCGTGTGTTTGTTCGTAATTCTCTAACCGTGAGCCCTATTTGCGAACCGTCAGTTCCTACAACATGTTTTCGTCGGCGAAAATAATTTCAATTTTTTATCTTTTATTTTTTATTTTGCCGACGTTTTTATTTCGTCGCCAAAAGTATTTTAATTTTTTTTATTTTTATTTTAATTTTGCCGACGTTTCTATTTCGTCGCAAAAAGTATTTTAATTTTTTTAATTTTCTTTTTAACTTTTGCCCACGTTTTTATTTCGTCGCCAAAAGTATTTAATTTTTTTAATTTTTCTTTTTAACTTTTGCCGACGTTTTTATTTCGTCGCCAAAAGTATTTTAATTTTTTTATTTTTATTTTAATTTTTGCCGACGTTTCTATTTCGTCGCCAAAGTATTTTAATTTTTTTAATTTTTCTTTTTAACTTTTGCCCACGTTTTTATTTCGTCGCCAAAAGTATTTTAATTTTTTTAATTTTTCTTTTTAACTTTTGCCGACGTTTTTATTTCGTCGCCAAAAGTATTTTAATTTTTTTATTTTTATTTTTAATTTTTGCCGACGTTTCTATTTCGTCGCCAAAAGTATTTTAATTTTTTTTATTTTTCTTTTAACTTTTGCCCACGTTTTTATTTCGTCGCAAAAAGTATTTTAATTTTTTTAATTTTTCTTTTTAACTTTTGCCCACGTTTTTATTTCGTCGCCAAAAGTATTTTAATTTTTTTTATTTTTATTTTTAATTTTTGCCGACGTTTATTTTCGTCGCCAAAAATATTTTAATTTTTTAATTTTCTTTTTAATTTTTGCCCACGTTTTTATTTCGTCGCAAAAAGTATTTTAATTTTTTTAATTTTTGCCGACGTTTTATTTTTCGTCGCCAAAAATATTTTAATTTTAATAAACTTTTGTTTTTCTTTTTCGACGTTTTTATTTAAATAAAACGTCGGTAAAGGTCCTTTTTTTATTATTAAATTTATATTTTCAATATTATTTTCCTGTAAACCTATTTAAACACCATGTATCAAAAAATAAACATATTCATCTACCAATATTCAACATAAAATATGCAATGAAACAAAAGTTACTAAATGAACAGACAACCATCTCCATTTTTCATTAAATCATTCATCTCATTAAACAAATATAACAATCAATAATGATACAGTCTCATATCAATGTCCAATATACATATATATACAAATAAACCGAAAAGAAGTCTAACATCCCAACAATTCAGCAACCGACCCCAATGCGTTCATCAATCTGCAATGAGAAAAACAACATTAAAATCTTTATAATGAATTAAATTATAAATTAAAAATAAACATGTATATATATAACTTTTCCTAAGTTATTCTGCAAACTTTTTTCCAGCCAAAATGTTGACAATCAGACGGCTTTTGCGTCTCACTTGTTTACCAGAAGTCCGATTCACTAACCGACAATTCCAACAAGTTACTTAGGCATTGAACAAGGTACATGGGCTTTCCCGCGGCCGTTTCCCGTTCCGGACCCCCGGCGGGCCGTTTTCGAGCCTAAGTGTTGGAAAATCGTGTGTTTCGGTCGTAATTCTCTAACCGTGAGCCCTATTTGCGAACCGTCAGTTCATACAAGTCACTCTACCCTCGAGCGAAATTTCGGACGTAAAAGATTTGTCGAAATTTCGGCATAGTCTCCCCTGTACGTGTGACATTTAATTTTTTTTTACAACCTGCTAAGTACCTGTACATGACAAAAAAACACTTCATATAAACAGCCCAATGCCCAACACACTACAAAGTCATTCACCACTACGTCATGAGTCATACACCATTCAACCATAGCACTTCAATACCACAACCCAATGCCCCAACACACTACATCTCGTTATTTTTACCTGTGGGACCCCTACCACCATGATGTATAAGCTCTTGACAGGATGATCTGCTGTATATGGACATTGCTCAATGGGCCCGATCAGATTAGAAATTGTCATGCTTGTGTTCTTCAGTTTTACAATATTGGAAAACTTATTAAGATAAGTTGAAAACATAAAACCTTATTCGAATAGGGAATGAGATTCTTCAAGGCTTTCATTTTCTCATTGATCCTGCTCCTCCTCCTCTGTCCACATCAAAAACTCTATCACTTAACTAACAACTACAAAAAGAATACATGAGGTAGATATATATATATATATGTAAATAATAAAAAAGGAAAGACAACATTTGTATGTCACGTTTAATACATTGTTTAATATACTTAAATAATCATATGTTTCGTACGTAATTCTCTAACCGGGAGCCCTATTTGCGAACCGTCAGTTCCTACAAGTCACTCTACCCTCGAGCAAAGTATTCGTGCTGATTTTGGAAATTTCCCGCGGCCGTTTTCCGTTCCGGACCCCCGGCGGGCCGTTTTCGAGCCTAAGTGTTGGAAAATCGTGTGTTTCGGTCGTAATTCTCTAACCGGGAGCCCTATTTGCGAACCGTCAGTTCCTACAAGTCACTCTACCCTCGAGCGAAGTATTCGTGCCGGTTTCGGAATTTTCCCGCCGCCGTTTCCTGTTTCGGACCCCCGGCGGGCCGTTTTCGAGCCTAAGTAATGGAAATTACCATGTGTTTGATCGTAATTGTCTAACCGTGAGCCCTATTTGCGAACCGTCAGTTCCTACAAGTCACTCTACCCTCGAGCGAAGTGCTCGTGAAGGTTTTGGAATTTTCCCGCGCCCGTTTCCCGTTCCGGACCCCCGGCGGGCCGTTTTCGAGCCTAAGTGTTGGAAAATCGTGTGTTTCGGTCGTAATTCTATAACCGTGAGCCCTATTTGCGAACCGTCAGTTCCTACAAGTCACTCTACCCTCATGCAAAGTGCTCGTGCTGGTTTCGGAATTTTCCCGCCGCCGTTTCCCGTTCTGGACCCCCGGCAGGCCGTTTTCGAGCCTAAGTGTTGGAAAATCGTGTGTTTCGTTCGTAATTCTCTAACCGGGAGCCCTATTTGCGAACCGTTAGTTCCTACAAGTCACTCTACCCTCAAGCGAAGTGTTCGTGCCGGTTTCGGAATTTTCCCGCGGCCGTTTCCCGTTCCGGACCCCTGGCGGGCTGTTTTCGAGCCTAAGTGTTGGAAAATCATGTGTTTCGTTCGTAATTCTCTAACCGTGAGCCCTATTTGCGAACCGTCAGTTCCTACAAGTCACTCTACCCTCGAGCGAAGTGCTCGTGCCAGTTTCGGAATTTTCCCGCGGCCGTTTCCCATTCCGGACCCTCGGCGGGCCGTTTTCGAGCCTAAGTGTTGGAAAATCATGTGTTCGTTCGTAATTCTCTAACCGGGAGCCCTATTTGCGAACCGTCAGTTCCTACAAGTCACTCTACCCTCGAGCAAAGTATTCGTGCTGATTTTGGAATTTTCCCGCGGCCGTTTTCCGTTCCGGACCCCCGGCGGGCCGTTTTCGAGCCTAAGTGTTGGAAAATCATGTGTTTCGGTCGTAATTCTCTAACCGGGAGCCCTATTTGCGAACCGTCAGTTCCTACAAGTCACTCTACCCTCGAGCGAAGTATTCGTGCCGGTTTCGGAATTTTCCCGCCGCCGTTTCCCGTTCCGGACCCCCGGCGGGCCGTTTTCGAGCCTAAGTGTTGGAAAATCGTGTGTTTCGTTCGTAATTGTCTAACCGTGAGCCCTATTTGCGAACCGTCAGTTCCTACAAGTCACTCTACCCTCGAGCGAAGTGCTCGTGAAGGTTTTGGAATTTTCCCGCGCCCGTTTCCCGTTCCGGACCCCCGGCGGGCCGTTTTCGAGCCTAAGTGTTGGAAAATCGTGTGTTTCGGTCGTAATTCTATAACCGTGAGCCCTATTTGCGAACCGTCAGTTCCTACAAGTCACTCTACCCTCATGCAAAGTGCTCGTGCCGGTTTCGGAATTTTCCCGCCGCCGTTTCCCGTTCTGGACCCCCGGCAGGCCGTTTTCGAGCCTAAGTGTTGGAAAATCGTGTGTTTCGTTCGTAATTCTCTAACCGGGAGCCCTATTTGCGAACCGTTAGTTCCTACAAGTCACTCTACCCTCATGCAAAGTGCTCGTGCCGGTTTCGGAATTTTCCCGCCGTCGTTCCCATTCCGGACCCCCGGCAGGCCGTTTTCGAGCCTAAGTGTTGGAAAATCATGTGTTTCGTTCGTAATTCTCTAACCGTGAGCCCTATTTGCGAACCGTCAGTTCCTACAACATGTTTTCGTCGGCGAAAATAATTTCAATTTTTTTATCTTTTATTTTTTATTTTGCCGACGTTTTTATTTCGTCGCCAAAAGTATTTTAATTTTTTTTATTTTTATTTTAATTTTTGCCGACGTTTCTATTTCGTCGCAAAAAGTATTTTAATTTTTTTAATTTTTCTTTTTAACTTTGCCCACGTTTTTATTTCGTCGCCAAAAGTATTTTAATTTTTTTAATTTTTCTTTTTAACTTTTGCCGACGTTTTATTTCGTCGCCAAAAGTATTTTAATTTTTTTTATTTTTATTTTAATTTTTGCCGACGTTTCTATTTCGTCGCCAAAAGTATTTTAATTTTTTTAATTTTTCTTTTTAACTTTTGCCCACGTTTTTATTTCGTCGCCAAAAGTATTTTAATTTTTTTAATTTTTCTTTTTAACTTTTGCCCACGTTTTTATTTCGTCGCCAAAAGTATTTTAATTTTTTTATTTTTATTTTAATTTTTGCCGACGTTTCTATTTCGTCGCCAAAAGTATTTTAATTTTTTTTATTTTTCTTTTTAACTTTTGCCCACGTTTTTATTTCGTCGCAAAAAGTATTTTAATTTTTTTAATTTTTCTTTTAACTTTTGCCCACGTTTTTATTTCGTCGCCAAAAGTATTTTAATTTTTTTATTTTTATTTTTAATTTTTGCCGACGTTTTATTTTCGTCGCCAAAAATATTTTAATTTTTTAATTTTCTTTTAATTTTTGCCCACGTTTTTATTTCGTCGCAAAAAGTATTTTAATTTTTTTAATTTTTGCCGACGTTTTATTTTCGTCGCCAAAAATATTTTAATTTTAATAAACTTTTGTTTTTCTTTTTCCGACGTTTTTATTTAAATAAAACGTCGGTAAAGGTCCTTTTTTTATTATTAAATTTATATTTTCAATATTATTTTCCTGTAAACCTATTTAAACACCTGTATCAAAAATAAACATATTCATCTACCAATATTCAACATAAAATATGCAATGAAACAAAAGTTACTAAATGAACAGACAACCATCTCCATTTTTCATTAAATCATTCATCTCATTAAACAAATATAACAATCAATAATGATACAGTCTCATATCAATGTCCAATATACATATATATATACAAATAAACCGAAAAGAAGTCTAACATCCCAACAATTCAGCACCGACCCCAATGCGTTCATCAATCTGCAATGAGAAAAACAACATTAAAATCTTTATAATGAATTAAATTATAAATTAAAAATAAACATGTATATATATAACTTTTCCTAAGTTATTCTGCAAACTTTTTTCCAGCCAAAATGTTGACAATCAGACGGCTTTTGCGTCTCACTTGTTTACCAGAAGTCCGATTCACTAACCGACAATTCCAACAAGTTACTTAGGCATTGAACAAGGTACATGGGCTTTCCCGCGGCCGTTTCCCGTTCCGGACCCCCGGCGGGCCGTTTTCGAGCCTAAGTGTTGGAAAATCGTGTGTTTCGGTCGTAATTCTCTAACCGTGAGCCCTATTTGCGAACCGTCAGTTCATACAAGTCACTCTACCCTCGAGCGAAATTTCGGACGTAAAAGATTTGTCGAAATTTCGGCATAGTCTCCCCTGTACGTGTGACATTTAATTTTTTTTTACAACCTGCTAAGTACCTGTACATGACAAAAAAACACTTCATATAAACAGCCCAATGCCCAACACACTACAAAGTCATTCACCACTACGTCATGAGTCATACACCATTCAACCATAGCACTTCAATACCACAACCCAATGCCCCAACACACTACATCTCGTTATTTTTACCTGTGGGACCCCTACCACCATGATGTATAAGCTCTTGACAGGATGATCTGCTGTATATGGACATTGCTCAATGGGCCCGATCAGATTAGAAATTGTCATGCTTGTGTTCTTCAGTTTTACAATATTGGAAAACTTATTAAGATAAGTTGAAAACATAAAACCTTATTCGAATAGGGAATGAGATTCTTCAAGGCTTTCATTTTCTCATTGATCCTGCTCCTCCTCCTCTGTCCACATCAAAAAACTCTATCACTTAACTAACAACTACAAAAAGAATACATGAGGTAGATATATATATATATGTAAATAATAAAAAAGGAAAGACAACATTTGTATGTCACGTTTAATACATTGTTTAATATACTTAAATAATCATATGTTTCGTACGTAATTCTCTAACCGGGAGCCCTATTTGCGAACCGTCAGTTCCTACAAGTCACTCTACCCTCGAGCAAAGTATTCGTGCTGATTTTGGAAATTTCCCGCGGCCGTTTTCCGTTCCGGACCCCCGGCGGGCCGTTTTCGAGCCTAAGTGTTGGAAAATCGTGTGTTTCGGTCGTAATTCTCTAACCGGGAGCCCTATTTGCGAACCGTCAGTTCCTACAAGTCACTCTACCCTCGAGCGAAGTATTCGTGCCGGTTTCGGAATTTTCCCGCCGCCGTTTCCTGTTTCCGGACCCCCGGCGGGCCGTTTTCGAGCCTAAGTGTTGGAAAATCGTGTGTTTCGTTCGTAATTGTCTAACCGTGAGCCCTATTTGCGAACCGTCAGTTCCTACAAGTCACTCTACCCTCGAGCGAAGTGCTCGTGAAGGTTTTGGAATTTTCCCGCGCCCGTTTCCCGTTCCGGACCCCCGGCGGGCCGTTTTCGAGCCTAAGTGTTGGAAAATCGTGTGTTTCGGTCGTAATTCTATAACCGTGAGCCCTATTTGCGAACCGTCAGTTCCTACAAGTCACTCTACCCTCATGCAAAGTGCTCGTGCTGGTTTCGGAATTTTCCCGCCGCCGTTTCCCGTTCTGGACCCCCGGCAGGCCGTTTTCGAGCCTAAGTGTTGGAAAAATCGTGTGTTTCGTTCGTAATTCTCTAACCGGGAGCCCTATTTGCGAACCGTTAGTTCCTACAAGTCACTCTACCCTCAAGCAAAGTGTTCGTGCCGGTTTCGGAATTTTCCCGCGGCCGTTTCCGTTCCGGACCCTGGCGGGCTGTTTTCGAGCCTAAGTGTTGGAAAATCATGTGTTTCGTTCGTAATTCTCTAACCGTGAGCCCTATTTGCGAACCGTCAGTTCCTACAAGTCACTCTACCCTCGAGCGAAGTGCTCGTGCCAGTTTCGGAATTTTCCGCGGCCGTTTCCCATTCCGGACCCTCGGCGGGCCGTTTTCGAGCCTAAGTGTTGGAAAATCATGTGTTTCGTTCGTAATTCTCTAACCGGGAGCCCTATTGCGAACCGTCAGTTCCTACAAGTCACTCTACCCTCGAGCAAAGTATTCGTGCTGATTTTGGAATTTTCCCGCGGCCGTTTTCCGTTCCGGACCCCCGGCGGGCCGTTTTCGAGCCTAAGTGTTGGAAAATCATGTGTTTCGGTCGTAATTCTCTAACCGGGAGCCCTATTTGCGAACCGTCAGTTCCTACAAGTCACTCTACCCTCGAGCGAAGTATTCGTGCCGGTTTCGGAATTTTCCCGCCGCCGTTTCCCGTTCCGGACCCCCGGCGGGCCGTTTTCGAGCCTAAGTGTTGGAAAATCGTGTGTTTCGTTCGTAATTGTCTAACCGTGAGCCCTATTTGCGAACCGTCAGTTCCTACAAGTCACTCTACCCTCGAGCGAAGTGCTCGTGAAGGTTTTGGAATTTTCCCGCGCCGTTTCCCGTTCCGGACCCCCGGCGGGCCGTTTTCGAGCCTAAGTGTTGGAAAATCGTGTGTTTCGGTCGTAATTCTATAACCGTGAGCCCTATTTGCGAACCGTCAGTTCCTACAAGTCACTCTACCCTCATGCAAAGTGCTCGTGCCGGTTTCGGAATTTTCCCGCCGCCGTTTCCCGTTCTGGACCCCCGGCAGGCCGTTTTCGAGCCTAAGTGTTGGAAAATCGTGTGTTTCGTTCGTAATTCTCTAACCGGGAGCCCTATTTGCGAACCGTTAGTTCCTACAAGTCACTCTACCCTCAATGCAAAGTGCTCGTGCCGGTTTTCGGAATTTTCCCGCCGTCGTTTTCCCATTCCGGACCCCCTGGCAGGCCGTTTTCGAGCCTAAGTGTTGGAAAATCGTGTGTTTGTTCGTAATTCTCTAACCGTGAGCCCTATTTGCGAACCGTCAGTTCCTACAACATGTTTTCGTCGGCGAAAATAATTTCAATTTTTTATCTTTTATTTTTTATTTTGCCGACGTTTTTTATTTCGTCGCCAAAAGTATTTTAATTTTTTTTATTTTTATTTTTAATTTTTGCCGACGTTTCTATTTCGTCGCAAAAAGTATTTTAATTTTTTTAATTTTTCTTTTTAACTTTTGCCCACGTTTTTATTTCGTCGCCAAAAGTATTTTAATTTTTTTAATTTTTCTTTTTAACTTTTGCCGACGTTTTTATTTCGTCGCCAAAAGTATTTTAATTTTTTTTATTTTTATTTTAATTTTTGCCGACGTTTCTATTTCGTCGCCAAAAGTATTTTAATTTTTTTAATTTTTCTTTTAACTTTTGCCCACGTTTTATTTCGTCGCCAAAGTATTTTAATTTTTTTAATTTTTCTTTTTAACTTTTGCCGACGTTTTTATTTCGTCGCCAAAAGTATTTTAATTTTTTTATTTTATTTTTTAATTTTTGCCGACGTTTCTATTTCGTCGCCAAAGTATTTTAATTTTTTTTATTTTTCTTTTTAACTTTTGCCCACGTTTTTTATTTCGTCGCCAAAAGTATTTTACTTTTTTAATTTTTCTTTTTTAACTTTGCCCACGTTTTATTTCGTCGCCAAAAGTATTTTCATTTTTTTTATTTTTTATTTTTAATTTTTGCCGACGTTTTATTTTCGTCGCCAAAATATTTTAATTTTTTAATTTTCTTTTAATTTTTGCCCACGTTTTTATTTCGTCGCAAAAAGTATTTTTAATTTTTTTATTTTTGCCGACGTTTTATTTTCGTCGCCAAAAATATTTTAATTTAATAAACTTTTGTTTTTCTTTTTCCGACGTTTTTATTTAAATAAAACGTCGTGTAAAGGTCCTTTTTTTATTATTAATTTATATTTTCAATATTATTTTCCTGTAAACCTATTAAACACCTGTATCAACAATAAACATATTCATCTACCAATATTCAACATAAAATATGCAATGAAACAAAAGTTACTAAATGAACAGACAACCATCTCCATTTTTTCATTAAATCATTCATCTCATTAAACAAATATAACAATCAATAATGATACAGTCTCATATCAATGTCCAATATACATATATATATACAAATAAACCGAAAAGAAGTCTAACATCCCAACAATTCAGCAACCGACCCCAATGCGTTCATCAATCTGCAATGAGAAAAACAACATTAAAATCTTTATAATGAATTAAATTATAAATTAAAAATAAACATGTATATATATAACTTTTCCTAAGTTATTCTGCAAACTTTTTTCCAGCCAAAATGTTGACAATCAGACGGCTTTTGCGTCTCACTTGTTTACCAGAAGTCCGATTCACTAACCGACAATTCCAACAAGTTACTTAGGCATTGAACAAGGTACATGGCTTTCCCGCGGCCGTTTCCCGTTCCGGACCCCCGGCGGGCCGTTTTCGAGCCTAAGTGTTGGAAAATCGTGTGTTTCGGTCGTAATTCTCTAACCGTGAGCCCTATTTGCGAACCGTCAGTTCATACAAGTCACTCTACCCTCGAGCGAAATTTCGGACGTAAAAGATTTGTCGAAATTTCGGCATAGTCTCCCCTGTACGTGTGACATTTAATTTTTTTTTACAACCTGCTAAGTACCTGTACATGACAAAAAAACACTTCATATAAACAGCCCAATGCCCAACACACTACAAAGTCATTCACCACTACGTCATGAGTCATACACCATTCAACCATAGCACTTCAATACCACAACCCAATGCCCCAACACACTACATCTCGTTATTTTTACCTGTGGGACCCCTACCACCATGATGTATAAGCTCTTGACAGGATGATCTGCTGTATATGGACATTGCTCAATGGGCCCGATCAGATTAGAAATTGTCATGCTTGTGTTCTTCAGTTTTACAATATTGGAAAACTTATTAAGATAAGTTGAAAACATAAAACCTTATTCGAATAGGGAATGAGATTCTTCAAGGCTTTCATTTTCTCATTGATCCTGCTCCTCCTCCTCTATCCACATCAAAAACTCTATCATTAACTAACAACTACAAAAGAATACATGAGGTAGATATATATATATGTAAATAATAAAAAAGGAAAGACAACATTTGTATGTCACGTTTAATACATTGTTTAATATACTTAAATAATCATATGTTTCGTACGTAATTCTCTAACCGGGAGCCCTATTTGCGAACCGTCAGTTCCTACAAGTCACTCTACCCTCGAGCAAAGTATTCGTGCTGATTTTGGAAATTTCCAGCGGCCCGTTTTCCGTTCCGGACCCCGGCGGGCCGTTTCGAGCCTAAGTGTTGGAAAATCGTGTGTTTCGGTCGTAATTCTCTAACCGGGAGCCCTATTTGCGAACCGTCAGTTCCTACAAGTCACTCTACCCTCGAGCGAAGTATTCGTGCCGGTTTCGGAATTTTCCCGCCGCCGTTTCCTGTTTCGGACCCCCGGCGGGCCGTTTTCGAGCCTAAGTGTTGGGAAAATCGTGTGTTTCGTTCGTAATTGTCTAACCGTGAGCCCTATTTGCGAACCGTCAGTTCCTACAAGTCACTCTACCCTCGAGCGAAGTGCTCGTGAAGGTTTTGGAATTTTCCCGCGCCCGTTTCCCGTTCCGGACCCCCGGCGGGCCGTTTTCGAGCCTAAGTGTTGGAAAATCGTGTGTTTCGGTCGTAATTCTATAACCGTGAGCCCTATTTGCGAACCGTCAGTTCCTACAAGTCACTCTACCCTCATGCAAAGTGTTCGTGCTGGTTTCGGAATTTCCCGCCGCCGTTTTCCCGTTCTGGACCCCCGGCAGGCCGATTTCGAGCCCTAAGTGTTGGAAAATCGTGTGTTTCGTTCGTAATTCTCTAACCGGGAGCCCTATTTGCGAAACGTCAGTTCCTACAAGTCACTCTACCCTCAAGCGAAGTGTTCGTGCCGGGTTTCGGAATTTTCCCGCGGCCGTTTCCCGTTCCGGACCCCTGGCGGGCTGTTTTCGAGCCTAAGTGTTGGAAAATCATGTGTTTCGTTCGTAATTCTCTAACCGTGAGCCCTATTTGCGAACCGTCAGTTCCTACAAGTCACTCTACCCTCGAGCGAAGTGCTCGTGCCAGTTTCGGAATTTTCCGCGGCCGTTTCCCATTCCGGACCCTCGGCGGGCCGTTTTCGAGCCTAAGTGTTGGAAAATCATGTGTTTCGTTCGTAATTCTCTAACCGGGAGCCCTATTTGCGAACCGTCAGTTCCTACAAGTCACTCTACCCTCGAGCAAAGTATTCGTGCTGATTTTGGAATTTTCCCGCGGCCGTTTTCCGTTCCGGACCCCCGGCGGGCCGTTTTCGAGCCTAAGTGTTGGAAAATCATGTGTTTTCGGTCGTAATTCTCTAACCGGGAGCCCTATTTGCGAACCGTCAGTTCCTACAAGTCACTCTACCCTCGAGCGAAGTATTCGTGCCGGGTTTCGGAATTTTCCCGCCGCCGTTTCCCGTTCCGGACCCCCGGCGGGCCGTTTTCGAGCCTAAGTGTTGGAAATCGTTGTTTCGTTCGTAATTGTCTAACCGTGAGCCCTATTTGCGAACCGTCAGTTCCTACAAGTCACTCTACCCTCGAGCGAAGTGCTCGTGAAGGTTTTGGAATTTTCCCGCGCCCGTTTCCCGTTCCGGACCCCCGGCGGGCCGTTTTCGAGCCTAAGTGTTGGAAAATCGTGTGTTTCGGTCGTAATTCTATAACCGTGAGCCCTATTTGCGAACCGTCAGTTCCTACAAGTCACTCTACCCTCATGCAAAGTGTCGTGCCGGTTTCGGAATTTTCCCGCCGCCGTTTCCCGTTCTGGACCCCCGGCAGGCCGTTTTCGAGCCTAAGTGTTGGAAAATCGGTGTTTCGTTCGTAATTCTCTAACCGGGAGCCCTATTTGCGAACCGTTAGTTCCTACAAGTCACTCTACCCTCAAGCGAAGTGTTCGTGCCGGTTTCGGAATTTTCCCGCGGCCGTTTCCCGTTCCGGACCCCTGGCGGGCTGTTTTCGAGCCTAAGTGTTGGAAAATCATGTGTTTCGTTCGTAATTCTCTAACCGTGAGCCCTATTTGCGAACCGTCAGTTCATACAAGTCACTCTACCCTCGAGCGAAGTGCTCGTGCCAGTTTCGGAATTTTCCCGCGGCGTTTCCCATTCCGGACCCTCGGCGGGCGTTTTCGAGCCTAAGTGTTGGAAAATCATGTGTTTCGTTCGTAATTCTCTAACCGGGAGCCCTATTTGCGAACCGTCAGTTCATACAAGTCACTCTACCCTAGAGCAAAGTATTCGTGCTGATTTTGGAATTTTCCCGCGGCCGTTTTTCCGTTCCGGACCCCCGGCGGGCCGTTTTCGAGCCTAAGTGTTGGAAAATCATGTGTTTCGGTCGTAATTCTCTAACCGGGACCCCTATTTGCGAACCGTCAGTTCCTACAAGTCACTCTACCCTCGAGCGAAGTATTCGTGCCGGTTTCGGAATTTTCCCGCCGCCGTTTCCTGTTCCGGACCCCCGGCGGGCCGTTTTCGAGCCTAAGTGTTGGAAAATCGTGTGTTTCGTTCGTAATTGTCTAACCGTGAGCCCTATTTGCGAACCGTCAGTTCCTACAAGTCACTCTACCCTCGAGCGAAGTGCTCGTGAAGGTTTTGGAATTTTCCCGCGCCCGTTTCCCGTTCCGGACCCCCGGCGGGCCGTTTTCGAGCCTAAGTGTTGGAAAATCGTGTGTTTCGGTCGTAATTCTATAACCGTGAGCCCTATTTGCGAACCGTCAGTTCCTACAAGTCACTCTACCCTCATGCAAAGTGCTCGTGCCGGTTTCGGAATTTTCCCGCCGCCGTTTCCCGTTCTGGACCCCCGGCAGGCCGTTTTCGAGCCTAAGTGTTGGAAAATCGTGTGTTTCGTTCGTAATTCTCTAACCGGGAGCCCTATTTGCGAACCGTTAGTTCCTACAAGTCACTCTACCCTCAAGCGAAGTGTTCGTGCCGGTTTTGGAATTTTCCCGCGGCCGTTTCCCGTTCCGGACCCCTGGCAGGCTGTTTTCGAGCCTAAGTGTTGGAAAATCATGTGTTTCGTTCGTAATTCTCTAACCGTGAGCCCTATTTGCGAACCGTCAGTTCCTACAACATGTTTTCGTCGGCGAAAATAATTTCAATTTTTTTATCTTTTATTTTTTATTTTGCCGACGTTTTTATTTCGTCGCCAAAAGTATTTTAATTTTTTTTATTTTTATTTTTAATTTTTGCCGACGTTTCTATTTCGTCGCAAAAAGTATTTTAATTTTTTTAATTTTTCTTTTTAACTTTTGCCCACGTTTTTATTTCGTCGCCAAAAGTATTTTAATTTTTTTAATTTTTCTTTTTAACTTTTGCCGACGTTTTTTATTTCGTCGCCAAAAGTATTTTAATTTTTTTTATTTTTATTTTAATTTTTGCCGACGTTTCTATTTCGTCGCCAAAAGTATTTTAATTTTTTTAATTTTTCTTTTTAACTTTTGCCCACGTTTTTATTTCGTCGCCAAAAGTATTTTAATTTTTTTAATTTTTCTTTTTAATTTTTGCCGACGTTTTTATTTCGTCGCCAAAAGTATTTTAATTTTTTATTTTTATTTTTAATTTTTGCCGACGTTTCTATTTCGTCGCCAAAAGTATTTTAATTTTTTTTATTTTTCTTTTTAACTTTTGCCCACGTTTTTATTTCGTCGCCAAAAGTATTTTAATTTTTTTAATTTTTCTTTTTAACTTTTGCCCACGTTTTTATTTCGTCGCCAAAAGTATTTTAATTTTTTTTATTTTTATTTTTAATTTTTGCCGACGTTTTATTTCGTCGCCAAAAATATTTTAATTTTTTAATTTTCTTTTTAATTTTTGCCCACGTTTTTATTTCGTCGCAAAAAGTATTTTAATTTTTTTAATTTTTGCCGACGTTTTATTTTCGTCGCCAAAAATATTTTAATTTTAATAAACTTT
This sequence comes from Litsea cubeba, assembly GCA_012931725.1. NCBI lineage: Eukaryota > Viridiplantae > Streptophyta > Magnoliopsida > Laurales > Lauraceae > Litsea > Litsea cubeba. The sequence goes on from WHSA01000319.1 coordinate 21,591, forward strand.
TGTTTTTCTTTTTCCGACGTTTTTATTTAAATAAAACGTCGGTAAAGGTCCTTTTTTTATTATAAATTTATATTTTCAATATTATTTTCCTGTAAACCTATTTAAACACCTGTATCAAAAATAAACATATTCATCTACCAATATTCAACATAAAATATGCAATGAAACAAAAGTTACTAAATGAACAGACAACCATCTCCATTTTTCATTAAATCATTCATCTCATTAAACAAATATAACAATCAATAATGATACAGTCTCATATCAATGTCCAATATACATATATATATACAAATAAACCGAAAGAAGTCTAACATCCCAACAATTCAGCAACCGACCCCAATGCGTTCATCAATCTGCAATGAGAAAAACAACATTAAAATCTTTATAATGAATTAAATTATAAATTAAAAATAAACATGTATATATATAACTTTTCCTAAGTTATTCTGCAAACTTTTTTCCAGCCAAAATGTTGACAATCAGACGGCTTTTGCGTCTCACTTGTTTACCAGAAGTCCGATTCACTAACCGACAATTCCAACAAGTTACTTAGGCATTGAACAAGGTACATGGGCTTTCCCGCGGCCGTTTCCCGTTCCGGACCCCCGGCGGGCCGTTTTCCGAGCCTAAGTGTTGGAAAATCGTGTGTTTCGGTCGTAATTCTCTAACCGTGAGCCCTATTTGCGAACCGTCAGTTCATACAAGTCACTCTACCCTCGAGCGAAATTTCGGACGTAAAAGATTTGTCGAAATTTCGGCATAGTCTCCCCTGTACGTGTGACATTTAATTTTTTTTTACAACCTGCTAAGTACCTGTACATGACAAAAAAACACTTCATATAAACAGCCCAATGCCCAACACACTACAAAGTCATTCACCACTACGTCATGAGTCATACACCATTCAACCATAGCACTTCAATACCACAACCCAATGCCCCAACACACTACATCTCGTTATTTTTACCTGTGGGACCCCTACCACCATGATGTATAAGCTCTTGACAGGATGATCTGCTGTATATGGACATTGCTCAATGGGCCCGATCAGATTAGAAATTGTCATGCTTGTGTTCTTCAGTTTTACAATATTGGAAAACTTATTAAGATAAGTTGAAAACATAAAACCTTATTCGAATAGGGAATGAGATTCTTCAAGGCTTTCATTTTCTCATTGATCCTGCTCCTCCTCCTCTGTCCACATCAAAAACTCTATCACTTAACTAACAACTACAAAAAGAATACATGAGGTAGATATATATATATATGTAAATAATAAAAAAGGAAAGACAACATTTGTATGTCACGTTTAATACATTGTTTAATATACTTAAATAATCATATGTTTCGTACGTAATTCTCTAACCGGGAGCCCTATTTGCGAACCGTCAGTTCCTACAAGTCACTCTACCCTCGAGCAAAGTATTCGTGCTGATTTTGGAAATTTCCCGCGGCCGTTTTCCGTTCCGGACCCCCGGCGGGCCGTTTTCGAGCCTAAGTGTTGGAAAATCGTGTGTTTCGGTCGTAATTCTCTAACCGGGAGCCCTATTTGCGAACCGTCAGTTCCTACAAGTCACTCTACCCTCGAGCGAAGTATTCGTGCCGGTTTCGGATTTTTCCCGCCGCCGTTTCCCGTTCCGGACCCCCGGCGGGCCGTTTTCGAGCCTAAGTAATGGAAATTACCATGTTTTGATCGTAATTGTCTAACCGTGAGCCCTATTTGCGAACCGTCAGTTCCTACAAGTCACTCTACCCTCGAGCGAAGTGCTCGTGAAGGTTTTGGAATTTTCCCGCGCCCGTTTCCCGTTCCGGACCCCCGGCGGGCCGTTTTCGAGCCTAAGTGTTGGAAAATCGTGTGTTTCGGTCGTAATTCTATAACCGTGAGCCCTATTTGCGAACCGTCAGTTCCTACAAGTCACTCTACCCTCATGCAAAGTGCTCGTGCTGGTTTCGGAATTTTCCCGCCGCCGTTTCCCGTTCTGGACCCCCGGCAGGCCGTTTTCGAGCCTAAGTGTTGGAAAATCGTGTGTTTCGTTCGTAATTCTCTAACCGGGAGCCCTATTTGCGAACCGTTAGTTCCTACAAGTCACTCTACCCTCAAGCGAAGTGTTCGTGCCGGTTTCGGAATTTTCCCGCGGCCGTTTCCCGTTCCGGACCCCTGGCGGGCTGTTTTCGAGCCTAAGTGTTGGAAAATCATGTGTTTCGTTCGTAATTCTCTAACCGTGAGCCCTATTTGCGAACCGTCAGTTCCTACAAGTCACTCTACCCTCGAGCGAAGTGCTCGTGCCAGTTTCGGAATTTTCCCGCGGCCGTTTCCCATTCCGGACCCTCGGCGGGCCGTTTTCGAGCCTAAGTGTTGGAAAATCATGTGTTTCGTTCGTAATTCTCTAACCGGGAGCCCTATTTGCGAACCGTCAGTTCCTACAAGTCACTCTACCCTCGAGCAAAGTATTCGTGCTGATTTTGGAATTTTCCCGCGGCCGTTTTCCGTTCCGGACCCCCGGCGGGCCGTTTTCGAGCCTAAGTGTTGGAAAATCATGTGTTTCGGTCGTAATTCTCTAACCGGGAGCCCTATTTGCGAACCGTCAGTTCCTACAAGTCACTCTACCCTCGAGCGAAGTATTCGTGCCGGTTTCGGAATTTTCCCGCCGCCGTTTCCCGTTCCGGACCCCCGGCGGGCCGTTTTCGAGCCTAAGTGTTGGAAAATCGTGTGTTTCGTTCGTAATGTCTAACCGTGAGCCCTATTTGCGAACCGTCAGTTCCTACAAGTCACTCTACCCTCGAGCGAAGTGCTCGTGAAGGTTTTGGAATTTTCCCGCGCCCGTTTCCCGTTCCGGACCCCCGGCGGGCCGTTTTCGAGCCTAAGTGTTGGAAAATCGTGTGTTTCGGTCGTAATTCTATAACCGTGAGCCCTATTTGCGAACCGTCAGTTCCTACAAGTCACTCTACCCTCATGCAAAGTGCTCGTGCCGGTTTCGGAATTTTCCCGCCGCCGTTTCCCGTTCTGGACCCCCGGCAGGCCGTTTTCGAGCCTAAGTGTTGGAAAATCGTGTGTTTCGTTCGTAATTCTCTAACCGGGAGCCCTATTTGCGAACCGTTAGTTCCTACAAGTCACTCTACCCTCATGCAAAGTGCTCGTGCCGGTTTCGGAATTTTCCCGCCGTCGTTTCCCATTCCGGACCCCCGGCAGGCCGTTTTCGAGCCTAAGTGTTGGAAAATCGTGTGTTTGTTCGTAATTCTCTAACCGTGAGCCCTATTTGCGAACCGTCAGTTCCTACAACATGTTTTCGTCGGCGAAAATAATTTCAATTTTTTTATCTTTTATTTTTATTTTGCCGACGTTTTTATTTCGTCGCCAAAAGTATTTTAATTTTTTTTATTTTTATTTTTAATTTTTGCCGACGTTTCTATTTCGTCGCAAAAAGTATTTTAATTTTTTTAATTTTTCTTTTTAACTTTTGCCCACGTTTTTATTTCGTCGCCAAAAGTATTTTAATTTTTTTAATTTTTCTTTTTAACTTTTGCCGACGTTTTTATTTCGTCGCCAAAAGTATTTTAATTTTTTTTATTTTTTATTTTAATTTTTGCCGACGTTTCTATTTCGTCGCCAAAAGTATTTTAATTTTTTTAATTTTCTTTTTAACTTTTGCCCACGTTTTTATTTCGTCGCCAAAAGTATTTTAATTTTTTTAATTTTTCTTTTTAACTTTTGCCGACGTTTTTATTTCGTCGCCAAAGTATTTTAATTTTTTTATTTTTATTTTTAATTTTTGCCGACGTTTCTATTTCGTCGCCAAAAGTATTTTAATTTTTTTTATTTTTCTTTTTAACTTTTGCCCACGTTTTTATTTCGTCGCCAAAAGTATTTTAATTTTTTTAATTTTTCTTTTTAACTTTTGCCCACGTTTTTATTTCGTCGCCAAAAGTATTTTAATTTTTTTTATTTTTATTTTTAATTTTTGCCGACGTTTTATTTTCGTCGCCAAAAATATTTTAATTTTTTAATTTTCTTTTTAATTTTTGCCCACGTTTTTATTTCGTCGCAAAAAGTATTTTAATTTTTTTAATTTTTGCCGACGTTTTATTTTCGTCGCCAAAAATATTTTAATTTTAATAAACTTTTGTTTTTCTTTTTCCGACGTTTTATTTAAATAAAACGTCGGTAAAGGTCCTTTTTTTATTATTAAATTTATATTTTCAATATTATTTTCCTGTAAACCTATTTAAACACCTGTATCAAAAATAAACATATTCATCTACCAATATTCAACATAAAATATGCAATGAAACAAAAGTTACTAAATGAACAGACAACCATCTCCATTTTTCATTAAATCATTCATCTCATTAAACAAATATAACAATCAATAATGATACAGTCTCATATCAATGTCCAATATACATATATATATACAAATAAACCGAAAAGAAGTCTAACATCCCAACAATTCAGCAACCGACCCCAATGCGTTCATCAATCTGCAATGAGAAAAACAACATTAAAATCTTTATAATGAATTAAATTATAAATTAAAAATAAACATGTATATATATAACTTTTCCTAAGTTATTCTGCAAACTTTTTTCCAGCCAAAATGTTGACAATCAGACGGCTTTTGCGTCTCACTTGTTTACCAGAAGTCCGATTCACTAACCGACAATTCCAACAAGTTACTTAGGCATTGAACAAGGTACATGGGCTTTCCCGCGGCCGTTTCCCGTTCCGGACCCCCGGCGGGCCGTTTTCGAGCCTAAGTGTTGGAAAATCGTGTGTTTCGGTCGTAATTCTCTAACCGTGAGCCCTATTTGCGAACCGTCAGTTCATACAAGTCACTCTACCCTCGAGCGAAATTTCGGACGTAAAAGATTTGTCGAAATTTCGGCATAGTCTCCCCTGTACGTGTGACATTTAATTTTTTTTTACAACCTGCTAAGTACCTGTACATGACAAAAAAACACTTCATATAAACAGCCCAATGCCCAACACACTACAAAGTCATTCACCACTACGTCATGAGTCATACACCATTCAACCATAGCACTTCAATACCACAACCCAATGCCCCAACACACTACATCTCGTTATTTTTACCTGTGGGACCCCTACCACCATGATGTATAAGCTCTTGACAGGATGATCTGCTGTATATGGACATTGCTCAATGGGCCCGATCAGATTAGAAATTGTCATGCTTGTGTTCTTCAGTTTTACAATATTGGAAAACTTATTAAGATAAGTTGAAAACATAAAACCTTATTCGAATAGGGAATGAGATTCTTCAAGGCTTTCATTTTCTCATTGATCCTGCTCCTCCTCCTCTGTCCACATCAAAAACTCTATCACTTAACTAACAACTACAAAAAGAATACATGAGGTAGATATATATATATATGTAAATAATAAAAAGGAAAGACAACATTTGTATGTCACGTTTAATACATTGTTTAATATACTTAAATAATCATATGTTTCGTACGTAATTCTCTAACCGGGAGCCCTATTTGCGAACCGTCAGTTCCTACAAGTCACTCTACCCTCGAGCAAAGTATTCGTGCTGATTTTGGAAATTTCCCGCGGCCGTTTTCCGTTCCGGACCCCCGGCGGGCCGTTTTCGAGCCTAAGTGTTGGAAAATCGTGTGTTTCGGTCGTAATTCTCTAACCGGGAGCCCTATTTGCGAACCGTCAGTTCCTACAAGTCACTCTACCCTCGAGCGAAGTATTCGTGCCGGTTTCGGAATTTTCCCGCCGCCGTTTCCCTGTTTCGGACCCCCGGCGGGCCGTTTTCGAGCCTAAGTAATGGAAATTACCATGTTTTGATCGTAATTGTCTAACCGTGAGCCCTATTTGCGAACCGTCAGTTCCTACAAGTCACTCTACCCTCGAGCGAAGTGCTCGTGAAGGTTTTGGAATTTTCCCGCGCCCGTTTCCCGTTCCGGACCCCCGGCGGGCCGTTTTCGAGCCTAAGTGTTGGAAAATCGTGTGTTTCGGTCGTAATTCTATAACCGTGAGCCCTATTTGCGAACCGTCAGTTCCTACAAGTCACTCTACCCTCATGCAAAGTGCTCGTGCTGGTTTCGGAATTTTCCCGCCGCCGTTTCCCGTTCTGGACCCCCGGCAGGCCGTTTTCGAGCCTAAGTGTTGGAAAATCGTGTGTTTCGTTCGTAATTCTCTAACCGGGAGCCCTATTTGCGAACCGTTAGTTCCTACAAGTCACTCTACCCTCAAGCGAAAGTGTTCGTGCCGGTTTTCGGAATTTTCCCGCGGCCGTTTCCCGTTCCGGACCCCTGGCGGGCTGTTTTCGAGCCTAAGTGTTGGAAAATCATGTGTTTCGTTCGTAATTCTCTAACCGTGAGCCCTATTTGCGAACCGTCAGTTCCTACAAGTCACTCTACCCTCGAGCGAAGTGCTCGTGCCAGTTTCGGAATTTTCCCGCGGCCGTTTCCCATTCCGGACCCTCGGCGGGCCGTTTTCGAGCCTAAGTGTTGGAAAATCATGTGTTTCGTTCGTAATTCTCTAACCGGGAGCCCTATTTGCGAACCGTCAGTTCCTACAAGTCACTCTACCCTCGAGCAAAGTATTCGTGCTGATTTTGGAATTTTCCCGCGGCCGTTTTCCGTTCCGGACCCCGGCGGGCCGTTTTTCGAGCCTAAGTGTTGGAAAATCATGTGTTTCGGTCGTAATTCTCTAACCGGGAGCCCTATTTGCGAACCGTCAGTTCCTACAAGTCACTCTACCCTCGAGCGAAGTATTCGTGCCGGTTTCGGAATTTTCCCGCCGCCGTTTCCCGTTCCGGACCCCCGGCGGGCCGTTTTCGAGCCTAAGTGTTGGAAAATCGTGTGTTTCGTTCGTAATTGTCTAACCGTGAGCCCTATTTGCGAACCGTCAGTTCCTACAAGTCACTCTACCCTCGAGCGAAGTGCTCGTGAAGGTTTTGGAATTTTCCCGCGCCCGTTCCCGTTCCGGGCCCCCGGCGGGCCGTTTTCGAGCCTAAGTGTTGGAAAATCGTGTGTTTCGGTCGTAATTCTATAACCGTGAGCCCTATTTGCGAACCGTCAGTTCCTACAAGTCACTCTACCCTCATGCAAAGTGCTCGTGCCGGTTTCGGAATTTTCCCGCCGCCGTTTCCCGTTCTGGACCCCCGGCAGGCCGTTTTCGAGCCTAAGTGTTGGAAAATCGTGTGTTTCGTTCGTAATTCTCTAACCGGGAGCCCTATTTGCGAACCGTTAGTTCCTACAAGTCACTCTACCCTCATGCAAAGTGCTCGTGCCGGTTTCGGAATTTTCCCGCCGTCGTTTCCCATTCCGGACCCCCGGCAGGCCGTTTTCGAGCCTAAGTGTTGGAAAATCGTGTGTTTGTTCGTAATTCTCTAACCGTGAGCCCTATTTGCGAACCGTCAGTTCCTACAACATGTTTTCGTCGGCGAAAATAATTTCAATTTTTTATCTTTTATTTTTTATTTTGCCGACGTTTTTATTTCGTCGCCAAAAGTATTTTAATTTTTTTATTTTTATTTTTAATTTTTGCCGACGTTTCTATTTCGTCGCAAAAAGTATTTTAATTTTTTTAATTTTTCTTTTTAACTTTTGCCCACGTTTTTATTTCGTCGCCAAAAGTATTTTAATTTTTTTAATTTTTCTTTTTAACTTTTGCCGACGTTTTTATTTCGTCGCCAAAAGTATTTTAATTTTTTTTATTTTTATTTTAATTTTTGCCGACGTTTCTATTTCGTCGCCAAAAGTATTTTAATTTTTTTAATTTTTCTTTTTAACTTTTGCCCACGTTTTTTATTTCGTCGCCAAAAGTATTTTAATTTTTTTAATTTTTCTTTTTAACTTTTGCCGACGTTTTTATTTCGTCGCCAAAAGTATTTTAATTTTTTTATTTTTATTTTTAATTTTTGCCGACGTTTCTATTTCGTCGCCAAAAGTATTTTAATTTTTTTTATTTTTCTTTTTAACTTTTGCCCACGTTTTTATTTCGTCGCAAAAAGTATTTTAATTTTTTTAATTTTTCTTTTTAACTTTTGCCCACGTTTTTATTTCGTCGCCAAAAGTATTTTAATTTTTTTTATTTTTATTTTTAATTTTTGCCGACGTTTTATTTTCGTCGCCAAAAATATTTTAATTTTTTAATTTTCTTTTTAATTTTTGCCCACGTTTTTATTTCGTCGCAAAAAGTATTTTAATTTTTTTAATTTTTGCCGACGTTTTATTTTCGTCGCCAAAAATATTTTAATTTTAATAAACTTTTGTTTTTCTTTTTCCGACGTTTTTATTTAAATAAAACGTCGGTAAAGGTCCTTTTTTTTATTATTAAATTTATATTTTCAATATTATTTTCCTGTAAACCTATTTAAACACCTGTATCAAAAATAAACATATTCATCTACCAATATTCAACATAAAATATGCAATGAAACAAAAGTTACTAAATGAACAGACAACCATCTCCATTTTTCATTAAATCATTCATCTCATTAAACAAATATAACAATCAATAATGATACAGTCTCATATCAATGTCCAATATACATATATATATACAAATAACCGAAAAGAAGTCTAACATCCCAACAATTCAGCAACCGACCCCAATGCGTTCATCAATCTTGCAATGAGAAAAACAACATTAAAATCTTTATAATGAATTAAATTATAAATTAAAAATAAACATGTATATATATAACTTTTCCTAAGTTATTCTGCAAACTTTTTTCCAGCCAAATGTTGACAATCAGACGGCTTTTGCGTCTCACTTGTTTACCAGAAGTCCGATTCACTAACCGACAATTCCAACAAGTTACTTAGGCATTGAACAAGGTACATGGGCTTTCCCGCGGCCGTTTCCCGTTCCGGACCCCCGGCGGGCCGTTTTCGAGCCTAAGTGTTGGAAAATCGTGTGTTTCGGTCGTAATTCTCTAACCGTGAGCCCTATTTGCGAACCGTCAGTTCATACAAGTCACTCTACCCTCGAGCGAAATTTCGGACGTAAAAGATTTGTCGAAATTTCGGCATAGTCTCCCCTGTACGTGTGACATTTAATTTTTTTTTACAACCTGCTAAGTACCTGTACATGACAAAAAAAACACTTCATATAAACAGCCCAATGCCCAACACACTACAAAGTCATTCACCACTACGTCATGAGTCATACACCATTCAACCATAGCACTTCAATACCACAACCCAATGCCCCAACACACTACATCTCGTTATTTTTACCTGTGGGACCCCTACCACCATGATGTATAAGCTCTTGACAGGATGATCTGCTGTATATGGACATTGCTCAATGGGCCCGATCAGATTAGAAATTGTCATGCTTGTGTTCTTCAGTTTTACAATATTGGAAAACTTATTAAGATAAGTTGAAAACATAAACCTTATTCGAATAGGGAATGAGATTCTTCAAGGCTTTCATTTTCTCATTGATCCTGCTCCTCCTCCTCTGTCCACATCAAAAACTCTATCACTTAACTAACAACTACAAAAAGAATACATGAGGTAGATATATATATATATGTAAATAATAAAAAAGGAAAGACAACATTTGTATGTCACGTTTAATACATTGTTTAATATACTTAAATAATCATATGTTTCGTACGTAATTCTCTAACCGGGAGCCCTATTTGCGAACCGTCAGTTCCTACAAGTCACTCTACCCTCGAGCAAAGTATTCGTGCTGATTTTGGAAATTTCCCGCGGCCGTTTTCCGTTCCGGACCCCCGGCGGGCCGTTTTCGAGCCTAAGTGTTGGAAAATCGTGGTGTTTCGGTCGTAATTCTCTAACCGGGAGCCCTATTTGCGAACCGTCAGTTCCTACAAGTCACTCTACCCTCGAGCGAAGTATTCGTGCCGGTTTCGGAATTTTCCCGCCGCCGTTTCCTGTTCGGACCCCCGGCGGGCCGTTTTCGAGCCTAAGTGTTGGAAAATCGTGTGTTTCGTTCGTAATTGTCTACCGTGAGCCCTATTTGCGAACCGTCAGTTCCTACAAGTCACTCTACCCTCGAGCGAAGTGCTCGTGAAGGTTTTGGAATTTTCCCGCGCCCGTTTCCCGTTCCGGACCCCCGGCGGGCCGTTTTCGAGCCTAAGTGTTGGAAAATCGTGTGGTTTCGGTCGTAATTCTATAAACCGTGAGCCCTATTTGCGAACCGTCAGTTTCCTACAAGTCACTCTACCCCTCATGCAAAGTGTTCGTGCGGGTTTCGGAAATTTTCCCCGCCGCCGTTTCCCGTTCTGGACCCCCGGCAGGCGATTTCCGAGCCTAAGTGTTGGAAAATATCGTGTGTTTGTTCGTAATTCTCTAAACCGGGAGGCCCTATTTGCGAAACCGTAAGTTCCTACAAGTCACTCTACCACTCAAGCGAACGTGGTTCGTGCCGGTTTCGGAATTTTCCCGCGGCCTTTTCCCGTTCCGGACCCCTGGCGGGCTGGTTTTCGAGCCTAAAGTGTTGGAAAATCAGTGTTTCGTTAGTAATTCCTCTAAAACGTGAGCCCTAGTTGCGAACCGTCAGTTCCTACAAGTCACTCTAACCCTCGAGCGAAGTGCTCGTGCCAGTTTCGGATTTTCTCCGCGGCCGTTTCCCAATTCCGGACCCTCGGTCGGGCCGTTTTCGAGCCTAAGTGTTGGAAAATCATGTGTTTCGTTCGTAATTCTCTAACCGGGAGCCCTATTTGCGAACCGTCAGTTCCTACAAGTCACTCTACCCTCGAGCAAAGTATTCGTGCTGATTTTGGAATTTTCCCGCGGCCGTTTTCCGTTCCGGACCCCCGGCGGGCCGTTTTCGAGCCTAAGTGTTGGAAAATCATGTGTTTCGGTCGTAATTCTCTAACCGGGAGCCCTATTTGCGAACCGTCAGTTCCTACAAGTCACTCTACCCTCGAGCGAAGTATTCGTGCCGGTTTCGGAATTTTCCCGCCGCCGTTTCCCGTTCCGGACCCCCGGCGGGCCGTTTTCGAGCCTAAGTGTTGGAAAATCGTGTGTTTCGTTCGTAATTGTCTAACCGTGAGCCCTATTTGCGAACCGTCAGTTCCTACAAGTCACTCTACCCTCGAGCGAAGTGCTCGTGAAGGTTTTGGAATTTTCCCGCGCCCGTTTCCCGTTCCGGACCCCCGGCGGGCCGTTTTCG
>WHSA01001163.1:0-20000 GCA_012931725.1 Litsea cubeba
TCACATGCTACCAACTAAAAAACTGAAGAATGGACAACAATAAATTTTGTATAGGAATGGTTTTAATGCTTAAAATTGCATAAATTTAATTATATACCATAATCTAAAGCAAGTGATCATAAAACTTAAACCCGTCCAATATGTATCTTTGAGTGGCCATCAAATCCATATGAGAAGGACCACAGATAGAACTTCAGCCAGGATCTTGATCTAGCCTCCATTTTCTACCCTCATGAAGGAAACACAATAAACTGGATTAAAGCTTGATATGAAGAGCAAACCAATAAATAATATACTCTTATAAAGGAAACAATCTTCCCGCCTTAGTAGATTAAATCCTAATACTAAAGTAGAATAAAACATTCATTTTTCCACAAAACAGGGTGGGTCAATACCAATTTCTCATATCATAGCAGTGACTGAATAATATATACTACAGGTTGATGTAGTTAGAGTTCATATGATTGAATAATAGGAAAGCAGGGTTCACCAATGCTCGGCCTGGGTAAGCAATGGGCTTGAGCTAAGAGCTCGAGTTGGTCATTACTCATTTTGAGCTTGAGCTAGAGCAATCTGAGTTGAACTCGGCTAGTTTACACTCTATACTATCATGTTTCATCGAATTAGCTAAAAGCTCTCACATATCCTGATTCAGCAATGATCCAAACCATCAAATCTGAGCTAGACTGGACCCATCTATGATTTATCCAAACCTTTTCGGGCCTATCCCCATGATTCTGCAATGATCCAACCATCATCTACTGGTGGATAGAGTCAGAATAAAGATGCACCCTATAAGATCATTAAACTTTTGAAGCACAAAAATTAAGAATTAGAATAATTTGATTCAATTGATCTTTGCCTGACCCTAATCCACATCTCCTTGGTTGGTAGGTAGTTTCACAAATTCTTTACTCTTGTCCCAACCTAACAAAAGAGGAGCAAGGAGAATTTTTCTTTTCATTTTCTGTTTACATTGAACTACTAGTCAGAAATCCTACTTTAAACTTGAAGACAAAATTCCAAGTGCATGTGTGTGATACTAAGGTCCCAAATCCACTCAGCCAATAGTGCTCTTTTTTTTTTTTTTTAACACACAGACTTCTCAGTGGTATATAATCCCATCGGATTATATAGAATCACCAATGCAAAAATGAAAAGCAAAAACACCCAACTTATCATTTCTTTAATATAGAATCACCAATGCAGAAATAGGCAAAACCCAATTAATAAAACAAGAACCCAACACAAAGTAAATTCACCCAACAATAGCAAATGCACAAATTAACCAGAGACAGATAGATTTCTACAAACATTAGCAGCAAAAGGCATAGATTTTCAATGTGTGAAATGGAGGCAGGTGTTCTCCAATCCATTAGATTAATCATTGAAATGTACTGATAAAGTTTAAGTATCTTAACAAAGCAAATGAAAGAACAAACAATGGAATAATAGATTCTTGAAATGAAAAAAACCCAGATGGGTTTTGTCACTGTTGAACATATTAATGTGAGAATTGTTGAGATGGCAGATCTCTACATGAGAAAAGTAAGGAAGAAAGAGATAGAGAGAGAGAGAGAGATGATAGACTACCAGGGCACCAGCTGAGAGAGGTAGAAGGGTCTTTGTCGGCCAAGAAGAGGAGGAGGTTAATCTGGTTCAAATGAAAGATAACAAACATTCAATCCTCATGTTACATCATTCATTCAACAACATTAAGAAACAACAGCAAATAAATCAAATGAAAAAAAAATTACCAATAGCTGTAGCAAGAGTGGAAATGGCTGAGATTCATTTCCCGCAAAAAATAAAAAATAAAAACCCTGCCTTGTCCCAATCGAACCCAATTCTTCATCATCCCCAAACCCCAACCCCCTTTCCCACATCATCAAATCCCACATCTAAAACAACCCTAATCTCAGAGTCAGACCCAGACTGAACCCACACAATCCATCAAAAACCAAGATTTCGAATCATCCCAATCTAATAACCCCCCCTGACCAAAACTGCTATCCAGTCACGCATCTCAAACCATTCCGCCGAGCCCAAAATCAAACCCCACAAAACCCAATCCCCATCCGAACCCCAATCCGAATGAAAAAACAAAAAAAACATGCCTCAGTCAGAGAGAAAAAAAAAACAAAAAGAAAGAAAGAAGACAGGGATTGAGAAGAAGAGAGGGAAGAGCAAACCTCCACCTATGGTCAACTCCCTGCCGCTCGTCTCTCCACTGTAATCGTCGAGATCTCCAACCTATCGTCTTCGCCTTCGCCTTCGCGAATTCCAAATGAATCAACAGGCAGCGTCTGGGAGAGGTCTAGAGAGAGTGAGAGAGTGAGAGAGAGAAAAGAGAGAGCGAGAGAGAGAGGGGAAGAGCGATCTCTCTGCGCTCGATCTCGCGCGAGAGAGAGAAATAGGAGAGTGAGCGGAGAGAGCGAGACGGACAGCAGAGAGAGTGAGACTGTGAGACACAGAGCAAGAGAAAGAAAAGAAAATAGGGAAAAGAGTGCTCTCGGCGGGAGAGGGAAAAAAATGTGAAAATTTAATGGACTAATTTTCGTCACAAAAGAAATAAAATTTTCATCTGCAAAAATTATTTTATTTTTATTATTTCAAAACATGAAGTCTACCAACCTTTAAACGTTGGTAATAAATATTTCGATGCTAATTTTCATCGATAAAAAAAATGTTGATAAAGGACTCTGATTTTTAATTTTCCTAAAAATAGAGTTAAACATTACCCATGTTTTACAAAAAAATGCCGCTAAACGTTTATTTTATCGACGTCATATAATTCGTCGATAATAGTCTCTGATAGTTTTACCGGGCGTAAAATAAAATATTTAAAAAGATTTTCCAACACTTAGGCTCGAAAACGGCCCACCGGGGGTCCTGAACGAGTAACGGGGTGAGGGGTGCGAGGACAGTGGGGTGCCTTGTGGTGCACAGTGAATGTGGAATGGGCTCAGACGCAGTGGGGAGGAGAAGAGAAGGTGGGTAGCAGCGGAGAGAGTGGTGGGAAGGAGAAGGAGAAAGGAGAGGATAAGGAAGAAAGAAAGGAGAGGAGAGGAGAGGAACAAGGGAGGAAGAAGAGAAGAGAGGAAGAGAGAGAGAGAGAGAGAACCAAGGGAGAGAGGGAGTGGTGTGCAGGTGGGCGCAGGATGGAACAGAGGAGGAAGCAGGGGAGAGGGAGAGGAATAGGGAAAGAAGAAGAGAAGAGAAGAGAGAGAGAGAGAGCCGAGGGAGAGAGGGAGTGATGTGCAGGTGCGCAGGCGAGGGGAGACAGGGGAGGAAGAAGAAGAGAGGAAGGGAGGGAGGAGAGCAGACAGAGAGATGGGGAACGAGGGAGAGAGAGAACAGAGAAGAAAGAGAGAGGAGAGGGGGAATGGTGCGCGGTGCAGGGGAGGCGTCCGGCGGTGCGAGGAGAAAGATAAAGGCTCTGCCGGTAGAATTTAAGTTCATCATACGACTTCAACTTCGGAGATAGAAATATAATGGTAGAATTTAAGTTCATCATACGACTTCAAATTCGATGTTTATTTAAAATAAAAGAACTAGGTACAACTTCGTCGGTAAAGGTAAAAAATAAAAATTTCAAAAGATATTTACCATAGTTTTTATTTTCGTCGGAACAATTAATATAAAAATAAATAAAAATTAATAAACATATTTACCGACGTTTGTATTTTCGCATGTAAAATTAATATAAAAATAAATAAATATTCATAAACATATTTACCGACGTTTAATTTTGTCGGTAAAATTAAAAAAGAAAATTAAAAGCATATATACCGACGTTTTATTTCGTCGGTAAAATTTAAAAAATAAATCTTTTTTTTTTAATTTAAGAATGGCCTTTGCCGACGTTTTATTAAAAAACGTCGGTAAAGGGTGCACTTTTGGCCACGTTTTTTACGAAATGTCGGTAAAGGGTGTACTTTTGGCCACGTTTTTTACGAAACATCGGTAAAAGTCTTTACTTTTGCCGACGTTTTGAAAAATGACGGTAAAGGGTGTATTTTTACCGACGTTTTGTGAAAAACGTTGGTAAAAGTCTACACTTTGCCGACATTTTTAAAAAACATCGGTAAAGGTCTACCCTTTACCGACGAAAGTGAAAACGTAGGCAAATGTGTACCCTTTACCGACGATTTTTAAAAAACGTGGCTAAAAGTGCAACTTGTTGTAGTGTGAGAGAGTGAGAGAGATGTGGGCGAGAGAGTGAGAGACGGTGAGGGAGATGAGTGAGAGAGGGATATGAGATTGGGGATTAGGTCTAAAACTTTTACCGTCAGGATTGAGCGATTGCTGGTCGAGAGAGGGTCAGAGAGATGAGGGATTGAGAAGAGGCGAGGGAACTGGAAATGATATGCACTTGAGCGGGCAAAGGAAATGGAAAATGGGGCGGGCACAGTGGAATGTTATTTTTGGGGCTGAATTGATTTTGAAGGCCCGAGTTAACTTTTATTCTTCCAAAACAAAAATAATAAAAATATAATTTTTCAAGTTAAATAAATTATCAAAATTTGGCAAATTGACATTTGCCGGCGATATAGGTATTTCGCCGGCAAAAAATATATCATTTGCCGGCGACACAAATATTTTGCCGGTAAAACATAACCTTTGCCGGAGAGTGAAAAGAGGGAGAGGGAAAAAAATTGAGGAATTTACCGACGATTATTTTTCGTCGCAAAAAATAGAAATTTTCATCGGTAAAATTTTTTTTCGAAAAAAAGTAAAAAAGTCTACCAACCTTTACCGATGTTTTATATTAAACGTCGGTGATAAATTTTCCGACGCTAATTTTCGTCGGTAAAAAAAATTTTCCGACACGTTTTGTCACGAGCAGACACGGGCGAGGCAAAATGGGATTTGTTGCCACTAACTCTCTTGGTGGTGGCAACAAGTAAGAAATAGCCACAAAAACACTGGCCGCGGCAAAAGGTTTGACGCTAAAAGTCATTTTTTTTGTAGTGAGCAAAGGGTTCTCGATGGGTATAGTGAGAAGAAGAAGGTGTGCGAAATTTTTTTGGTGTCAAGATTTGGGTTCTCAGTGGGTATCGTCTATCCCTAATTTGGGGTTAAATTTTGGGTGTCAAAAAAAGGGTGCGAAATATTTTTGGAATATTAATTTGGCGGGTTTCTTTTTTTACGGCATACGAAATGTGGGCTGTGAGAGCTGATTAATCTTACAGCTTCTCAAAGCAGGCCGTGAACTTCATTTACATGGCTTGGCCTTTTACAGCGTGCAACATGCGGGCTGTGATACTCTAATTTTTCTATGGCTTGCGAATGTGGGCCGCAAATGCTCAATAATTTATGGCGTCCTAAATGCACGCCGTAATTGATAAGATCTCACGGCGCGCAAAATACACGCCTTAATAAAGAGAAGAAAAGGCCCTTTTGCGGCTCGCAACCCATGTGCGCCGTACTATTATATCATTTACGGCTTGCATTCAATGCACGCCGTAAATGACGCGCTGTAAAAGCCCTGAAATGGTGTAGTGGTTGGGCCCACAAATCTGTAGTCCAGACCGCTCAAGATGATACCCATCCCATCCGCGGATGAATCCTAAAGTCTCGACCTAAAATGAGTGGGTCGCTGTGTTTCCATTTTTTATATATAATACCACGTACTCTTATCTAATAATAAAGAAACTAGCCCACGAGAAGGATCGCCAATTATGTTTTCTTACTCTATCGTTGCGACGTGGTACTCACGTTTGATCTCTATGCCATTGAGGTTTTCATTACCTGGAAAATGGGCTGCTTCCTAAATCTGCAGCTCACCTAGTTATAGTCCGCTCAAATAAATGCCTCTTTCATTTCAAGTTATAGGAAATATTAAGTCTTGTGTCAACCGCCAAAGTTTGCCACTGTAATTCTTTTTTTTTTTTTTGCTCTCTAGTCGTCAGATGGGAGTTCATTAGATACAGACTACAAGAAGAAATGAAACTATGGATTCTTTCATTTTATGTTAAATGAAATTTAAAAGGTCCGGAATGAATTGGGGCACTCATGTACCTTTACCGCCGCTAGTATAGGCAGTAAAGTTGCTTTCGCAACCTTTTCTCCTCTTAGAAACGAGGAAATATTGCATTTACAGCATTGCCGCTACTTGTATCGGCGGTAAAGAGGAACTCGCCACTTTTCCTCCTCTCTGAGAGGAGGAAATCTGGCATTTGCAACTTTGCCGCTGTTGCACTCGGCGGTAAAGTGGCAATTTCCACTTTTCCTCCTCTCGGAGAGGAGGAAATCTGGAATTTGCTACTTTGCCGCTGATGCATTCGGCGGTAAAGCTGCAAAAATGCTATTTTCTGCTTTTTTTCATTTTGTTACATCCGGGACGGGTCACGGGTCGGGGTTTAGGCCCACACGATGATGGAAGGTCATGTATGATTAATGTTTAGATGCAATAATATATAATCACAACGACTACACAATAAATCGCTTGTTAATTTGGTTAATTTACTTTACCGATGAAGTGAAGTGAATGTTTAATACAAGAGAGGACAAAAGTAAAGGTTTGCCGAAACCAAAAGGTGAGAGAGAAAATTTTTGAAATTTACTTTTAAAAAGAAAGGTATTTTTACATGAAATAATATCAAATCACAACAAGTACACAATAAATCGCTTGTTTGGTTAATTTACTTTGCCAATGAAGTGAAGTGAATGTTTAATATAGGAGAGAACAAAAGTAAAGGTTTGCCGAAATCAAAAGGTGAGAGAGTTACCTTTTGCTATTTTCTTTTAAAATTGAAAAGTATTTATTTTTTGCAAAGGTGCTTACTGATCCGGCTCGGCCTGCTTTCGGTCAGGCTTGAGGTTTATGTTATAATAGATTTTCCGTGCTCAGATTTTTTTTCTATCAATTTGTACTCGATGGTTGAGAGCTAGAATCCCCGGCCCGGCCCGAATATACAAATAACTATATAAGGGAGGGAGTAATAATTTTAGCCAAACCAAACATATCTTTGGTTCTAAGAAATATCTTATTCTTGGACTAGTTTATAGAGGGGGGAAATTATTACCATCAGAAATCGGAGATCTTGAAATCTGGAATTGAGAATAAACCCGAAACCAACAAAATCTTGATTGCAAAGAAAATGGTTCCGGAAACGACGACATCTATAATATGGGCTGGATTGGTGAGGTACTGCAATGCAAGACCACTACATTGAGAATCGGGTGAAATTTGAGTTTATTTATTTACCTTGCAAAAGAGGAAAAAATCAAATAAGTTAAATTTCGTTAATAGAGAGGATTTATATTTCATAATATATAGTTTCCTGGCGGAAGTGATATGAGGTCCACTCCCTAATATGTTATATGATCTAAAGTATTCTGAGTGGTCCCCATGTATGTTCTTTGTGCGCGATCGTATGCCTTATTTGCTACATGGATGGAGAAAAAAAGGGGGTCCAATCGGGCCAACTGTTATCTCATCTCTCCCTTTCAGTGATCAATCGTCATGAAATTGCTCTCTTGCCCAGTTTGACTCATCCAAAATATTTCTCTTCTTCCCTTCCTCTTAGGTGGGTCTCACTGGCTATCTCACTTTGTGATGCAGCTTTTCTAATCAACGTTGGCAGTCATTAAATCATGGTGGGCCTAAACGCAGCTGAGTTTGACCACATATATCAATAACATCCTCAAGTCCTATTTATTGTGGCGCCGAATTCTGTTATATATTGGAACCCAATCAAGCCATTAACCATTTAACCAAGCAGCTTCTGAAATCTAAACCAATCAAAACTACAGTTTTCCCTCGAATTCGAACCATGACAAATTTAAATCTAGTTGGAACTGATTTTACATCACTCGAAGTAAAATTTAAAAGGAGCGAGAGCTCCATGTTCAAAATAAACACCTTCCGGTTAAGAGACGGATCGGATCCTCTCGCTCAAACGTTACATGGTGACATTGCAACAGTTTCCCCGAACCCCACCTTGGTTGGGCCCACAAATCTGTAGTCCAGACCGCTCAAGATGATACCCATCCCATCCGCGGATGAATCCTAAAGTCTCGACCTAAAATGAGTGGGTCGCTGTGTTTCCATTTTTTATATATAATACCACGTACTCTTATCTAATAATAAAGAAACTAGCCCACGAGAAGGATCGCCAATTATGTTTTCTTACTCTATCGTTGCGACGTGGTACTCACGTTTGATCTCTATGCCATTGAGGTTTTCATTACCTGGAAAATGGGCTGCTTCCTAAATCTGCAGCTCACCTAGTTATAGTCCGCTCAAATAAATGCCTCTTTCATTTCAAGTTATAGGAAATATTAAGTCTTGTGTCAACCGCCAAAGTTTGCCACTGTAATTCTTTTTTTTTTTTTTGCTCTCTAGTCGTCAGATGGGAGTTCATTAGATACAGACTACAAGAAGAAATGAAACTATGGATTCTTTCATTTTATGTTAAATGAAATTTAAAAGGTCCGGAATGAATTGGGGCACTCATGTACCTTTACCGCCGCTAGTATAGGCAGTAAAGTTGCTTTCGCAACCTTTTCTCCTCTTAGAAACGAGGAAATATTGCATTTACAGCATTGCCGCTACTTGTATCGGCGGTAAAGAGGAACTCGCCACTTTTCCTCCTCTCTGAGAGGAGGAAATCTGGCATTTGCAACTTTGCCGCTGTTGCACTCGGCGGTAAAGTGGCAATTTCCACTTTTCCTCCTCTCGGAGAGGAGGAAATCTGGAATTTGCTACTTTGCCGCTGATGCATTCGGCGGTAAAGCTGCAAAAATGCTATTTTCTGCTTTTTTTCATTTTGTTACATCCGGGACGGGTCACGGGTCGGGGTTTAGGCCCACACGATGATGGAAGGTCATGTATGATTAATGTTTAGATGCAATAATATATAATCACAACGACTACACAATAAATCGCTTGTTAATTTGGTTAATTTACTTTACCGATGAAGTGAAGTGAATGTTTAATACAAGAGAGGACAAAAGTAAAGGTTTGCCGAAACCAAAAGGTGAGAGAGAAAATTTTTGAAATTTACTTTTAAAAAGAAAGGTATTTTTACATGAAATAATATCAAATCACAACAAGTACACAATAAATCGCTTGTTTGGTTAATTTACTTTGCCAATGAAGTGAAGTGAATGTTTAATATAGGAGAGAACAAAAGTAAAGGTTTGCCGAAATCAAAAGGTGAGAGAGTTACCTTTTGCTATTTTCTTTTAAAATTGAAAAGTATTTATTTTTTGCAAAGGTGCTTACTGATCCGGCTCGGCCTGCTTTCGGTCAGGCTTGAGGTTTATGTTATAATAGATTTTCCGTGCTCAGATTTTTTTTCTATCAATTTGTACTCGATGGTTGAGAGCTAGAATCCCCGGCCCGGCCCGAATATACAAATAACTATATAAGGGAGGGAGTAATAATTTTAGCCAAACCAAACATATCTTTGGTTCTAAGAAATATCTTATTCTTGGACTAGTTTATAGAGGGGGGAAATTATTACCATCAGAAATCGGAGATCTTGAAATCTGGAATTGAGAATAAACCCGAAACCAACAAAATCTTGATTGCAAAGAAAATGGTTCCGGAAACGACGACATCTATAATATGGGCTGGATTGGTGAGGTACTGCAATGCAAGACCACTACATTGAGAATCGGGTGAAATTTGAGTTTATTTATTTACCTTGCAAAAGAGGAAAAAATTAAATAAGTTAAATTTCGTTAATAGAGAGGATTTATATTTCATAATATATAGTTTCCTGGCGGAAGTGATATGAGGTCCACTCCCTAATATGTTATATGATCTAAAGTATTCTGAGTGGTCCCCATGTATGTTCTTTGTGCGCGATCGTATGCCTTATTTGCTATATGGATGGAGAAAAAAAGGGGGTCCAATCGGGCCAACTGTTATCTCATCTCTCCCTTTCAGTGATCAATCGTCATGAAATTGCTCTCTTGCCCAGTTTGACTCATCCAAAATATTTCTCTTCTTCCCTTCCTCTTAGGTGGGTCTCACTGGCTATCTCACTTTGTGATGCAGCTTTTCTAATCAACGTTGGCAGTCATTAAATCATGGTGGGCCTAAACGCAGCTGAGTTTGACCACATATATCAATAACATCCTCAAGTCCTATTTATTGTGGTGCCGAATTCTGTTATATATTGGAACCCAATCAAGCCATTAACCATTTAACCAAGCAGCTTCTGAAATCTAAACCAATCAAAACTACAGTTTTCCCTCGAATTCGAACCATGACAAATTTAAATCTAGTTGGAACTGATTTTACATCACTCGAAGTAAAATTTAAAAGGAGCGAGAGCTCCATGTTCAAAATAAACACCTTCCGGTTAAGAGACGGATCGGATCCTCTCGCTCAAACGTTACATGGTGACATTGCAACAGTTTCCCCGAACCCCACCTTGGTTGGGCCCACAAATCTGTAGTCCAGACCGCTCAAGATGATACCCATCCCATCCGCGGATGAATCCTAAAGTCTCGACCTAAAATGAGTGGGTCGCTGTGTTTCCATTTTTTATATATAATACCACGTACTCTTATCTAATAATAAAGAAACTAGCCCACGAGAAGGATCGCCAATTATGTTTTCTTACTCTATCGTTGCGACGTGGTACTCACGTTTGATCTCTATGCCATTGAGGTTTTCATTACCTGGAAAATGGGCTGCTTCCTAAATCTGCAGCTCACCTAGTTATAGTCCGCTCAAATAAATGCCTCTTTCATTTCAAGTTATAGGAAATATTAAGTCTTGTGTCAACCGCCAAAGTTTGCCACTGTAATTCTTTTTTTTTTTTTGCTCTCTAGTCGTCAGATGGGAGTTCATTAGATACAGACTACAAGAAGAAATGAAACTATGGATTCTTTCATTTTATGTTAAATGAAATTTAAAAGGTCCGGAATGAATTGGGGCACTCATGTACCTTTACCGCCGCTAGTATAGGCAGTAAAGTTGCTTTCGCAACCTTTTCTCCTCTTAGAAACGAGGAAATATTGCATTTACAGCATTGCCGCTACTTGTATCGGCGGTAAAGAGGAACTCGCCACTTTTCCTCCTCTCTGAGAGGAGGAAATCTGGCATTTGCAACTTTGCCGCTGTTGCACTCGGCGGTAAAGTGGCAATTTCCACTTTTCCTCCTCTCGGAGAGGAGGAAATCTGGAATTTGCTACTTTGCCGCTGATGCATTCGGCGGTAAAGCTGCAAAAATGCTATTTTCTGCTTTTTTTCATTTTGTTACATCCGGGACGGGTCACGGGTCGGGGTTTAGGCCCACACGATGATGGAAGGTCATGTATGATTAATGTTTAGATGCAATAATATATAATCACAACGACTACACAATAAATCGCTTGTTAATTTGGTTAATTTACTTTACCGATGAAGTGAAGTGAATGTTTAATACAAGAGAGGACAAAAGTAAAGGTTTGCCGAAACCAAAAGGTGAGAGAGAAAATTTTTGAAATTTACTTTTAAAAAGAAAGGTATTTTTACATGAAATAATATCAAATCACAACAAGTACACAATAAATCGCTTGTTTGGTTAATTTACTTTGCCAATGAAGTGAAGTGAATGTTTAATATAGGAGAGAACAAAAGTAAAGGTTTGCCGAAATCAAAAGGTGAGAGAGTTACCTTTTGCTATTTTCTTTTAAAATTGAAAAGTATTTATTTTTTGCAAAGGTGCTTACTGATCCGGCTCGGCCTGCTTTCGGTCAGGCTTGAGGTTTATGTTATAATAGATTTTCCGTGCTCAGATTTTTTTTCTATCAATTTGTACTCGATGGTTGAGAGCTAGAATCCCCGGCCCGGCCCGAATATACAAATAACTATATAAGGGAGGGAGTAATAATTTTAGCCAAACCAAACATATCTTTGGTTCTAAGAAATATCTTATTCTTGGACTAGTTTATAGAGGGGGGAAATTATTACCATCAGAAATCGGAGATCTTGAAATCTGGAATTGAGAATAAACCCGAAACCAACAAAATCTTGATTGCAAAGAAAATGGTTCCGGAAACGACGACATCTATAATATGGGCTGGATTGGTGAGGTACTGCAATGCAAGACCACTACATTGAGAATCGGGTGAAATTTGAGTTTATTTATTTACCTTGCAAAAGAGGAAAAAATTAAATAAGTTAAATTTCGTTAATAGAGAGGATTTATATTTCATAATATATAGTTTCCTGGCGGAAGTGATATGAGGTCCACTCCCTAATATGTTATATGATCTAAAGTATTCTGAGTGGTCCCCATGTATGTTCTTTGTGCGCGATCGTATGCCTTATTTGCTATATGGATGGAGAAAAAAAGGGGGTCCAATCGGGCCAACTGTTATCTCATCTCTCCCTTTCAGTGATCAATCGTCATGAAATTGCTCTCTTGCCCAGTTTGACTCATCCAAAATATTTCTCTTCTTCCCTTCCTCTTAGGTGGGTCTCACTGGCTATCTCACTTTGTGATGCAGCTTTTCTAATCAACGTTGGCAGTCATTAAATCATGGTGGGCCTAAACGCAGCTGAGTTTGACCACATATATCAATAACATCCTCAAGTCCTATTTATTGTGGTGCCGAATTCTGTTATATATTGGAACCCAATCAAGCCATTAACCATTTAACCAAGCAGCTTCTGAAATCTAAACCAATCAAAACTACAGTTTTCCCTCGAATTCGAACCATGACAAATTTAAATCTAGTTGGAACTGATTTTACATCACTCGAAGTAAAATTTAAAAGGAGCGAGAGCTCCATGTTCAAAATAAACACCTTCCGGTTAAGAGACGGATCGGATCCTCTCGCTCAAACGTTACATGGTGACATTGCAACAGTTTCCCCGAACCCCACCTTGGTTGGGCCCACAAATCTGTAGTCCAGACCGCTCAAGATGATACCCATCCCATCCGCGGATGAATCCTAAAGTCTCGACCTAAAATGAGTGGGTCGCTGTGTTTCCATTTTTTATATATAATACCACGTACTCTTATCTAATAATAAAGAAACTAGCCCACGAGAAGGATCGCCAATTATGTTTTCTTACTCTATCGTTGCGACGTGGTACTCACGTTTGATCTCTATGCCATTGAGGTTTTCATTACCTGGAAAATGGGCTGCTTCCTAAATCTGCAGCTCACCTAGTTATAGTCCGCTCAAATAAATGCCTCTTTCATTTCAAGTTATAGGAAATATTAAGTCTTGTGTCAACCGCCAAAGTTTGCCACTGTAATTCTTTTTTTTTTTTTGCTCTCTAGTCGTCAGATGGGAGTTCATTAGATACAGACTACAAGAAGAAATGAAACTATGGATTCTTTCATTTTATGTTAAATGAAATTTAAAAGGTCCGGAATGAATTGGGGCACTCATGTACCTTTACCGCCGCTAGTATAGGCAGTAAAGTTGCTTTCGCAACCTTTTCTCCTCTTAGAAACGAGGAAATATTGCATTTACAGCATTGCCGCTACTTGTATCGGCGGTAAAGAGGAACTCGCCACTTTTCCTCCTCTCTGAGAGGAGGAAATCTGGCATTTGCAACTTTGCCGCTGTTGCACTCGGCGGTAAAGTGGCAATTTCCACTTTTCCTCCTCTCGGAGAGGAGGAAATCTGGAATTTGCTACTTTGCCGCTGATGCATTCGGCGGTAAAGCTGCAAAAATGCTATTTTCTGCTTTTTTTCATTTTGTTACATCCGGGACGGGTCACGGGTCGGGGTTTAGGCCCACACGATGATGGAAGGTCATGTATGATTAATGTTTAGATGCAATAATATATAATCACAACGACTACACAATAAATCGCTTGTTAATTTGGTTAATTTACTTTACCGATGAAGTGAAGTGAATGTTTAATACAAGAGAGGACAAAAGTAAAGGTTTGCCGAAACCAAAAGGTGAGAGAGAAAATTTTTGAAATTTACTTTTAAAAAGAAAGGTATTTTTACATGAAATAATATCAAATCACAACAAGTACACAATAAATCGCTTGTTTGGTTAATTTACTTTACCAATGAAGTGAAGTGAATGTTTAATATAGGAGAGAACAAAAGTAAAGGTTTGCCGAAATCAAAAGGTGAGAGAGTTACCTTTTGCTATTTTCTTTTAAAATTGAAAAGTATTTATTTTTTGCAAAGGTGCTTACTGATCCGGCTCGGCCTGCTTTCGGTCAGGCTTGAGGTTTATGTTATAATAGATTTTCCGTGCTCAGATTTTTTTTCTATCAATTTGTACTCGATGGTTGAGAGCTAGAATCCCCGGCCCGGCCCGAATATACAAATAACTATATAAGGGAGGGAGTAATAATTTTAGCCAAACCAAACATATCTTTGGTTCTAAGAAATATCTTATTCTTGGACTAGTTTATAGAGGGGGGAAATTATTACCATCAGAAATCGGAGATCTTGAAATCTGGAATTGAGAATAAACCCGAAACCAACAAAATCTTGATTGCAAAGAAAATGGTTCCGGAAACGACGACATCTATAATATGGGCTGGATTGGTGAGGTACTGCAATGCAAGACCACTACATTGAGAATCGGGTGAAATTTGAGTTTATTTATTTACCTTGCAAAAGAGGAAAAAATTAAATAAGTTAAATTTCGTTAATAGAGAGGATTTATATTTCATAATATATAGTTTCCTGGCGGAAGTGATATGAGGTCCACTCCCTAATATGTTATATGATCTAAAGTATTCTGAGTGGTCCCCATGTATGTTCTTTGTGCGCGATCGTATGCCTTATTTGCTATATGGATGGAGAAAAAAAGGGGGTCCAATCGGGCCAACTGTTATCTCATCTCTCCCTTTCAGTGATCAATCGTCATGAAATTGCTCTCTTGCCCAGTTTGACTCATCCAAAATATTTCTCTTCTTCCCTTCCTCTTAGGTGGGTCTCACTGGCTATCTCACTTTGTGATGCAGCTTTTCTAATCAACGTTGGCAGTCATTAAATCATGGTGGGCCTAAACGCAGCTGAGTTTGACCACATATATCAATAACATCCTCAAGTCCTATTTATTGTGGTGCCGAATTCTGTTATATATTGGAACCCAATCAAGCCATTAACCATTTAACCAAGCAGCTTCTGAAATCTAAACCAATCAAAACTACAGTTTTCCCTCGAATTCGAACCATGACAAATTTAAATCTAGTTGGAACTGATTTTACATCACTCGAAGTAAAATTTAAAAGGAGCGAGAGCTCCATGTTCAAAATAAACACCTTCCGGTTAAGAGACGGATCGGATCCTCTCGCTCAAACGTTACATGGTGACATTGCAACAGTTTCCCCGAACCCCACCTTGGTTGGGCCCACAAATCTGTAGTCCAGACCGCTCAAGATGATACCCATCCCATCCGCGGATGAATCCTAAAGTCTCGACCTAAAATGAGTGGGTCGCTGTGTTTCCATTTTTTATATATAATACCACGTACTCTTATCTAATAATAAAGAAACTAGCCCACGAGAAGGATCGCCAATTATGTTTTCTTACTCTATCGTTGCGACGTGGTACTCACGTTTGATCTCTATGCCATTGAGGTTTTCATTACCTGGAAAATGGGCTGCTTCCTAAATCTGCAGCTCACCTAGTTATAGTCCGCTCAAATAAATGCCTCTTTCATTTCAAGTTATAGGAAATATTAAGTCTTGTGTCAACCGCCAAAGTTTGCCACTGTAATTCTTTTTTTTTTTTTGCTCTCTAGTCGTCAGATGGGAGTTCATTAGATACAGACTACAAGAAGAAATGAAACTATGGATTCTTTCATTTTATGTTAAATGAAATTTAAAAGGTCCGGAATGAATTGGGGCACTCATGTACCTTTACCGCCGCTAGTATAGGCAGTAAAGTTGCTTTCGCAACCTTTTCTCCTCTTAGAAACGAGGAAATATTGCATTTACAGCATTGCCGCTACTTGTATCGGCGGTAAAGAGGAACTCGCCACTTTTCCTCCTCTCTGAGAGGAGGAAATCTGGCATTTGCAACTTTGCCGCTGTTGCACTCGGCGGTAAAGTGGCAATTTCCACTTTTCCTCCTCTCGGAGAGGAGGAAATCTGGAATTTGCTACTTTGCCGCTGATGCATTCGGCGGTAAAGCTGCAAAAATGCTATTTTCTGCTTTTTTTCATTTTGTTACATCCGGGACGGGTCACGGGTCGGGGTTTAGGCCCACACGATGATGGAAGGTCATGTATGATTAATGTTTAGATGCAATAATATATAATCACAACGACTACACAATAAATCGCTTGTTAATTTGGTTAATTTACTTTACCGATGAAGTGAAGTGAATGTTTAATACAAGAGAGGACAAAAGTAAAGGTTTGCCGAAACCAAAAGGTGAGAGAGAAAATTTTTGAAATTTACTTTTAAAAAGAAAGGTATTTTTACATGAAATAATATCAAATCACAACAAGTACACAATAAATCGCTTGTTTGGTTAATTTACTTTACCAATGAAGTGAAGTGAATGTTTAATATAGGAGAGAACAAAAGTAAAGGTTTGCCGAAATCAAAAGGTGAGAGAGTTACCTTTTGCTATTTTCTTTTAAAATTGAAAAGTATTTATTTTTTGCAAAGGTGCTTACTGATCCGGCTCGGCCTGCTTTCGGTCAGGCTTGAGGTTTATGTTATAATAGATTTTCCGTGCTCAGATTTTTTTTCTATCAATTTGTACTCGATGGTTGAGAGCTAGAATCCCCGGCCCGGCCCGAATATACAAATAACTATATAAGGGAGGGAGTAATAATTTTAGCCAAACCAAACATATCTTTGGTTCTAAGAAATATCTTATTCTTGGACTAGTTTATAGAGGGGGGAAATTATTACCATCAGAAATCGGAGATCTTGAAATCTGGAATTGAGAATAAACCCGAAACCAACAAAATCTTGATTGCAAAGAAAATGGTTCCGGAAACGACGACATCTATAATATGGGCTGGATTGGTGAGGTACTGCAATGCAAGACCACTACATTGAGAATCGGGTGAAATTTGAGTTTATTTATTTACCTTGCAAAAGAGGAAAAAATTAAATAAGTTAAATTTCGTTAATAGAGAGGATTTATATTTCATAATATATAGTTTCCTGGCGGAAGTGATATGAGGTCCACTCCCTAATATGTTATATGATCTAAAGTATTCTGAGTGGTCCCCATGTATGTTCTTTGTGCGCGATCGTATGCCTTATTTGCTATATGGATGGAGAAAAAAAGGGGGTCCAATCGGGCCAACTGTTATCTCATCTCTCCCTTTCAGTGATCAATCGTCATGAAATTGCTCTCTTGCCCAGTTTGACTCATCCAAAATATTTCTCTTCTTCCCTTCCTCTTAGGTGGGTCTCACTGGCTATCTCACTTTGTGATGCAGCTTTTCTAATCAACGTTGGCAGTCATTAAATCATGGTGGGCCTAAACGCAGCTGAGTTTGACCACATATATCAATAACATCCTCAAGTCCTATTTATTGTGGTGCCGAATTCTGTTATATATTGGAACCCAATCAAGCCATTAACCATTTAACCAAGCAGCTTCTGAAATCTAAACCAATCAAAACTACAGTTTTCCCTCGAATTCGAACCATGACAAATTTAAATCTAGTTGGAACTGATTTTACATCACTCGAAGTAAAATTTAAAAGGAGCGAGAGCTCCATGTTCAAAATAAACACCTTCCGGTTAAGAGACGGATCGGATCCTCTCGCTCAAACGTTACATGGTGACATTGCAACAGTTTCCCCGAACCCCACCTTGGTTGGGCCCACAAATCTGTAGTCCAGACCGCTCAAGATGATACCCATCCCATCCGCGGATGAATCCTAAAGTCTCGACCTAAAATGAGTGGGTCGCTGTGTTTCCATTTTTTATATATAATACCACGTACTCTTATCTAATAATAAAGAAACTAGCCCACGAGAAGGATCGCCAATTATGTTTTCTTACTCTATCGTTGCGACGTGGTACTCACGTTTGATCTCTATGCCATTGAGGTTTTCATTACCTGGAAAATGGGCTGCTTCCTAAATCTGCAGCTCACCTAGTTATAGTCCGCTCAAATAAATGCCTCTTTCATTTCAAGTTATAGGAAATATTAAGTCTTGTGTCAACCGCCAAAGTTTGCCACTGTAATTCTTTTTTTTTTTTTTGCTCTCTAGTCGTCAGATGGGAGTTCATTAGATACAGACTACAAGAAGAAATGAAACTATGGATTCTTTCATTTTATGTTAAATGAAATTTAAAAGGTCCGGAATGAATTGGGGCACTCATGTACCTTTACCGCCGCTAGTATAGGCAGTAAAGTTGCTTTCGCAACCTTTTCTCCTCTTAGAAACGAGGAAATATTGCATTTACAGCATTGCCGCTACTTGTATCGGCGGTAAAGAGGAACTCGCCACTTTTCCTCCTCTCTGAGAGGAGGAAATCTGGCATTTGCAACTTTGCCGCTGTTGCACTCGGCGGTAAAGTGGCAATTTCCACTTTTCCTCCTCTCGGAGAGGAGGAAATCTGGAATTTGCTACTTTGCCGCTGATGCATTCGGCGGTAAAGCTGCAAAAATGCTATTTTCTGCTTTTTTTCATTTTGTTACATCCGGGACGGGTCACGGGTCGGGGTTTAGGCCCACACGATGATGGAAGGTCATGTATGATTAATGTTTAGATGCAATAATATATAATCACAACGACTACACAATAAATCGCTTGTTAATTTGGTTAATTTACTTTACCGATGAAGTGAAGTGAATGTTTAATACAAGAGAGGACAAAAGTAAAGGTTTGCCGAAACCAAAAGGTGAGAGAGAAAATTTTTGAAATTTACTTTTAAAAAGAAAGGTATTTTTACATGAAATAATATCAAATCACAACAAGTACACAATAAATCGCTTGTTTGGTTAATTTACTTTACCAATGAAGTGAAGTGAATGTTTAATATAGGAGAGAACAAAAGTAAAGGTTTGCCGAAATCAAAAGGTGAGAGAGTTACCTTTTGCTATTTTCTTTTAAAATTGAAAAGTATTTATTTTTTGCAAAGGTGCTTACTGATCCGGCTCGGCCTGCTTTCGGTCAGGCTTGAGGTTTATGTTATAATAGATTTTCCGTGCTCAGATTTTTTTTCTATCAATTTGTACTCGATGGTTGAGAGCTAGAATCCCCGGCCCGGCCCGAATATACAAATAACTATATAAGGGAGGGAGTAATAATTTTAGCCAAACCAAACATATCTTTGGTTCTAAGAAATATCTTATTCTTGGACTAGTTTATAGAGGGGGGAAATTATTACCATCAGAAATCGGAGATCTTGAAATCTGGAATTGAGAATAAACCCGAAACCAACAAAATCTTGATTGCAAAGAAAATGGTTCCGGAAACGACGACATCTATAATATGGGCTGGATTGGTGAGGTACTGCAATGCAAGACCACTACATTGAGAATCGGGTGAAATTTGAGTTTATTTATTTACCTTGCAAAAGAGGAAAAAATTAAATAAGTTAATTTTCGTAATAGAGCGGATTTATATTCATAATAATATATAATGTTCGTGCGGAACTGTATGCAGGTCCACTCCCTAAAAATTATAAAACCTTTATCTAAGATCTATAGTGCGAGTAATTCTGTTCCCACGGATGTGTAGCCAATTTTATGCTATGTGATCAAAGATGGGGGTTTTGATTATAATAAAAAAAATGAATATAAGCAAATAAAGAATAATAAAGTAAGAAATTCAATCAAATTAACAAGCATTGGTCAAAGTTAACATCCACCATTGGAAATTAAATACTGATCATTGATGCAAAAATAAATCAACTAATACTTTGAATATTCATCATTGGAATTAAATTCCTACCTCCTTAATTAGTTAATTAGAAAACACGCGCTCTAATTATCCCTAATTACTAAACAATCCAAGACAAGCGCCAAAGATTTAATCTAGTAACAGCATTAAGACCTTGAGAGATTGATGAATCTAAACAACACAAGCACACGCGGTTGCATTTAATTTAGCCAGGTGTTCTTCCTAATATCTA
>WHSA01001163.1:27500-40146 GCA_012931725.1 Litsea cubeba
AAAAATAACAAATAAAGTAAAAAAATCTATGCTAAAATAAAATAAAAATTGCTAAAAATAAAGATTTTAAGCATAAAAAATTAAACTCTAATTTTTTTTGTTTTTTTTTTGTTTTTTTTTTAATTAAAAAATAATAATAAAAAAAAATAAAAAATGCAAAAAGATGACGTCAGCCAAGAGGATGCGGGCAGTGACGTTTTTTTTTTTTTTTTTAATAAAAAAATAATAAAAATTAAAAAAAATTAAAAAATTAAAAAATTGTAGAAAGATGACGTCAGCAAGGAGATGTTAGTGACAGCATGCTGGCGGTGTGTGTGTTAATGGAGAGAGATATGATATGAGATGATATGAGATAATGAGATGAGATGAATGAGAAGATATGATATGAGAGATATGAGATAATGAGATGTGCTGGGTGATGGTGTAGAGATGAGGGTGTTGAGAACAGTGAGGAGCCACAAAGATTGTAGAATGAGAAGATAGGTGGATTAGCCGGCGCAACTGCTACAGGCGGTGCAGCAGTTTTTTTTTTATTTATTTTATTTTATAAGAAATTCACAAGAAGCATAAAAATCAACTAGAATCACTCCCCGGCAACGGCGCCAAAATTTGGTCGTGCTGTCGCAGGCACCCAAAAATAATAAAACCTTTACTCCTCAAAATATATGTAGTAGTGCGAGTAAGGATCGTTCCCACGGAGAGTGTTTAGCCAAATTTTATGCTATGTGATCAAAGATGGGGGTTTTGATTATAATAAAAAAAAATGAATAAAAGCAAATAAAGAATAATAAAGTAAGAAATTCAATCAAATTAACAAGCATTGGTCAAAGTTAACATCCACCATTGGAAATTAAATACTGATCATTGATGCAAAAATAAATCAACTAATACTTTGAATATTCATCATTGGAATTAAATTCCTACCTCCTTAATTAGTTAATTAGAAAACACGCGCTCTAATTATCCCTAATTACTAAACAATCCAAGACAAGCGCCAAAGATTTAATCTAGTAACAGCATTAAGACCTTGAGAGATTGATGAATCTAAACAACACAAGCACACGCGGTTGCATTTAATTTAGCCAGGTGTTCTTCCTAATATCTAATAATTTCCAAAGCAGCAAATTATTAAATATTAGTTGCTTCGCAAATTAGAGGGATCAAACAATTACGGATTTGATTTCTAATTTAGCAGTAGATTGCAACGAAAAATAAACTAGTATGCATCCTAGCAATTAAACGAAACAATCATGATAACAAATTAAGCACAGAAGAACAACCCATATTCAAAGCATAAATTGAATAATGAAAATAAATTAGATCTCACAGTATTTATTCCGAGGCTTCAGTCTTCTTCAACCAATTACATAAAATTAGCCACGCAGGGCCATACTAACTTGCAAAGAAAATAATAGAAAAGAAAGAAAGAGAGAGAGAAAAAAAACTTGCAATAGAGGAAGGTAGAAAAAAAGAGAGAAAACGTGTATCTGAATGTTGCTATGGATTGCTTTTTATAGAATGGAGAGGTAGGGCAGTAATATGGGATGTGGATTATAGGATGAGATTGCTGCCGTGAGATGAGAGAATTTTAATGGGAAAGGGTGAGGTGGAGAGAAAAGAGTGGCTGGAACAAGGGGTTGTTGGTGACTTGGTATTGGATGAGGATTAGAAAGTGAATAAAAAATTAGAAAGACTCAGAGGGAGAGTGACGTGAGGGAGAATTTTCTTGCTAAAGAAGTACATGGGTAGAGAGAGAAAGATTAAATAAAATATTAAAACTTGTTACAATCTTCTCTTTGGTGATATCTTCCTATTTAGATTTCTGTTGGACTCGAACCAAGAATTAAAGTTGCACCATTTTTCGTTCCGGACAATATGAGCCCAATATTGGATATGTTCCGGGAAACTCCTGATTTCATCAAATTTACCACAATGCCATTCTGCTTGATTCTTCATCCATTTAGCATCAAATATGAATACTTCTCTTACAAATCAGATCTAGAAACTTCTTGATTCAGCAAGAATATCTCAAAACTCAAAACATAAAAGTTGTAGATCTTTTTCTTGGCGTTCCATAGCATCTTGAATCATCTCAATTGGAGTTCGGAGGAGAGAGTTATGCCCAAATTACGAAGTGATGTCAAAACTGTCAAGAATCACTCAATTAGCTTTGTTTTGCACACAGCACCTCCATTTGCATCCTAAAGCAAAATATAAGAATAGTGAGTACATTTAGGCATCAAATAAGTATAAAGGACTAAACATTAATGGAGAAAAATATAACATTTTGCATTCTCATCAGTTAAATTTCGTTAATAGAGAGGATTTATATTTCATAATATATAGTTTCCTGGCGGAAGTGATATGAGGTTCACTCCCTAATATGTTATATGATCTAAAGTATTCTGAGTGGTCCCCATGTATGTTCTTTGTGCGCGATCGTATGCCTTATTTGCTACATGGATGGAGAAAAAAAGGGGGTCCAATCGGGCCAACTGTTATCTCATCTCTCCCTTTCAGTGATCAATCGTCATGAAATTGCTCTCTTGCCCAGTTTGACTCATCCAAAATATTTCTCTTCTTCCCTTCCTCTTAGGTGGGTCTCACTGGCTATCTCACTTTGTGATGCAGCTTTTCTAATCAACGTTG
Source organism: Litsea cubeba (assembly GCA_012931725.1). Lineage (NCBI taxonomy): Eukaryota > Viridiplantae > Streptophyta > Magnoliopsida > Laurales > Lauraceae > Litsea > Litsea cubeba. The sequence continues at coordinate 30,150 of WHSA01001163.1, forward strand.
GCAGTCATTAAATCATGGTGGGCCTAAACGCAGCTGAGTTTGACCACATATATCAATAACATCCTCAAGTCCTATTTATTGTGGCGCCGAATTCTGTTATATATTGGAACCCAATCAAGCCACTAACCATTTAACCAAGCAGCTTCTGAAATCTAAACCAATCAAAACTACAGTTTTCCCTCGAATTCGAACCATGACAAATTTAAATCTAGTTGGAACTGATTTTACATCACTCGAAGTAAAATTTAAAAGGAGCGAGAGCTCCATGTTCAAAATAAACACCTTCGGTTAAGAGACGGATCGGATCCTCTCGCTCAAACGTTACATGGTGACATTGCAACAGTTTCCCCGAACCCCACCTTGGTTGGGCCCACAAATCTGTAGTCCAGACCTGCTCAAGATGATACCCATCCCATCCGCGGATGAATCCTAAAGTCTCGACCTAAAATGAGTGGGTCGCTGTGTTTCCATTTTTTATATATAATACCACGTACTCTTATCTAATAATAAAGAAACTAGCCCACGAGAAGGATCGCCAATTATGTTTTCTTACTCTATCGTTGCGACGTGGTACTCACGTTTGATCTCTATGCCATTGAGGTTTTCATTACCTGGAAAATGGGCTGCTTCCTAAATCTGCAGCTCACCTAGTTATAGTCCGCTCAAATAAATGCCTCTTTCATTTCAAGTTATAGGAAATATTAAGTCTTGTGTCAACCGCCAAAGTTTGCCACTGTAATTCTTTTTTTTTTTTTGCTCTCTAGTCGTCAGATGGGAGTTCATTAGATACAGACTACAAGAAGAAATGAAACTATGGATTCTTTCATTTTATGTTAAATGAAATTTAAAAGGTCCGGAATGAATTGGGGCACTCATGTACCTTTACCTGCCGCTAGTATAGGCAGTAAAGTTGCTTTCGCAACCTTTTCTCCTCTTAGAAACGAGGAAATATTGCATTTACAGCATTGCCGCTACTTGTATCGGCGGTAAAGAGGAACTCGCCACTTTTCCTCCTCTCTGAGAGGAGGAAATCTGGCATTTGCAACTTTGCCGCTGTTGCACTCGGCGGTAAAGTGGCAATTTCCACTTTTCCTCCTCTCGGAGAGGAGGAAATCTGGAATTTGCTACTTTGCCGCTGATGCATTCGGCGGTAAAGCTGCAAAAATGCTATTTTCTGCTTTTTTTTCATTTTGTTACATCCGGGACGGGTCACGGGTCGGGGTTTAGGCCCACACGATGATGGAAGGTCATGTATGATTAATGTTTAGATGCAATAATATATAATCACAACGACTACACAATAAATCGCTTGTTAATTTGGTTAATTTACTTTACCGATGAAGTGAAGTGAATGTTTAATACAAGAGAGGACAAAAGTAAAGGTTTGCCGAAACCAAAAGGTGAGAGAGAAAATTTTTGAAATTTACTTTTAAAAAGAAAGGTATTTTTACATGAAATAATATCAAATCACAACAAGTACACAATAAATCGCTTGTTTGGTTAATTTACTTTGCCAATGAAGTGAAGTGAATGTTTAATATAGGAGAGAACAAAAGTAAAGGTTTGCCGAAATCAAAAGGTGAGAGAGTTACCTTTTGCTATTTTCTTTTAAAATTGAAAAGTATTTATTTTTTGCAAAGGTGCTTACTGATCCGGCTCGGCCTGCTTTCGGTCAGGCTTGAGGTTTATGTTATAATAGATTTTCCGTGCTCAGATTTTTTTTCTATCAATTTGTACTCGATGGTTGAGAGCTAGAATCCCCGGCCCGGCCCGAATATACAAATAACTATATAAGGGAGGGAGTAATAATTTTAGCCAAACCAAACATATCTTTGGTTCTAAGAAATATCTTATTCTTGGACTAGTTTATAGAGGGGGGAAATTATTACCATCAGAAATCGGAGATCTTGAAATCTGGAATTGAGAATAAACCCGAAACCAACAAAATCTTGATTGCAAAGAAAATGGTTCCGGAAACGACGACATCTATAATATGGGCTGGATTGGTGAGGTACTGCAATGCAAGACCACTACATTGAGAATCGGGTGAAATTTGAGTTTATTTATTTACCTTGCAAAAGAGGAAAAAATCAAATAAGTTAAATTTCGTTAATAGAGAGGATTTATATTTCATAATATATAGTTTCCTGGCGGAAGTGATATGAGGTCCACTCCCTAATATGTTATATGATCTAAAGTATTCTGAGTGGTCCCCATGTATGTTCTTTGTGCGCGATCGTATGCCTTATTTGCTACATGGATGGAGAAAAAAAGGGGGTCCAATCGGGCCAACTGTTATCTCATCTCTCCCTTTCAGTGATCAATCGTCATGAAATTGCTCTCTTGCCCAGTTTGACTCATCCAAAATATTTCTCTTCTTCCCTTCCTCTTAGGTGGGTCTCACTGGCTATCTCACTTTGTGATGCAGCTTTTCTAATCAACGTTGGCAGTCATTAAATCATGGTGGGCCTAAACGCAGCTGAGTTTGACCACATATATCAATAACATCCTCAAGTCCTATTTATTGTGGCGCCGAATTCTGTTATATATTGGAACCCAATCAAGCCATTAACCATTTAACCAAGCAGCTTCTGAAATCTAAACCAATCAAAACTACAGTTTTCCCTCGAATTCGAACCATGACAAATTTAAATCTAGTTGGAACTGATTTTACATCACTCGAAGTAAAATTTAAAAGGAGCGAGAGCTCCATGTTCAAAATAAACACCTTCCGGTTAAGAGACGGATCGGATCCTCTCGCTCAAACGTTACATGGTGACATTGCAACAGTTTCCCCGAACCCCACCTTGGTTGGGCCCACAAATCTGTAGTCCAGACCGCTCAAGATGATACCCATCCCATCCGCGGATGAATCCTAAAGTCTCGACCTAAAATGAGTGGGTCGCTGTGTTTCCATTTTTTATATATAATACCACGTACTCTTATCTAATAATAAAGAAACTAGCCCACGAGAAGGATCGCCAATTATGTTTTCTTACTCTATCGTTGCGACGTGGTACTCACGTTTGATCTCTATGCCATTGAGGTTTTCATTACCTGGAAAATGGGCTGCTTCCTAAATCTGCAGCTCACCTAGTTATAGTCCGCTCAAATAAATGCCTCTTTCATTTCAAGTTATAGGAAATATTAAGTCTTGTGTCAACCGCCAAAGTTTGCCACTGTAATTCTTTTTTTTTTTTTTGCTCTCTAGTCGTCAGATGGGAGTTCATTAGATACAGACTACAAGAAGAAATGAAACTATGGATTCTTTCATTTTATGTTAAATGAAATTTAAAAGGTCCGGAATGAATTGGGGCACTCATGTACCTTTACCGCCGCTAGTATAGGCAGTAAAGTTGCTTTCGCAACCTTTTCTCCTCTTAGAAACGAGGAAATATTGCATTTACAGCATTGCCGCTACTTGTATCGGCGGTAAAGAGGAACTCGCCACTTTTCCTCCTCTCTGAGAGGAGGAAATCTGGCATTTGCAACTTTGCCGCTGTTGCACTCGGCGGTAAAGTGGCAATTTCCACTTTTCCTCCTCTCGGAGAGGAGGAAATCTGGAATTTGCTACTTTGCCGCTGATGCATTCGGCGGTAAAGCTGCAAAAATGCTATTTTCTGCTTTTTTTCATTTTGTTACATCCGGAACGGGTCACGGGTCGGGGTTTAGGCCCACACGATGATGGAAGGTCATGTATGATTAATGTTTAGATGCAATAATATATAATCACAACGACTACACAATAAATCGCTTGTTAATTTGGTTAATTTACTTTACCGATGAAGTGAAGTGAATGTTTAATACAAGAGAGGACAAAAGTAAAGGTTTGCCGAAACCAAAAGGTGAGAGAGAAAATTTTTGAAATTTACTTTTAAAAAGAAAGGTATTTTTACATGAAATAATATCAAATCACAACAAGTACACAATAAATCGCTTGTTTGGTTAATTTACTTTGCCAATGAAGTGAAGTGAATGTTTAATATAGGAGAGAACAAAAGTAAAGGTTTGCCGAAATCAAAAGGTGAGAGAGTTACCTTTTGCTATTTTCTTTTAAAATTGAAAAGTATTTTTTTTTGCAAAGGTGCTTACTGATCCGGCTCGGCCTGCTTTCGGTCAGGCTTGAGGTTTATGTTATAATAGATTTTCCGTGCTCAGATTTTTTTTCTATCAATTTGTACTCGATGGTTGAGAGCTAGAATCCCCGGCCCGGCCCGAATATACAAATAACTATATAAGGGAGGGAGTAATAATTTTAGCCAAACCAAACATATCTTTGGTTCTAAGAAATATCTTATTCTTGGACTAGTTTATAGAGGGGGGAAATTATTACCATCAGAAATCGGAGATCTTGAAATCTGGAATTGAGAATAAACCCGAAACCAACAAAATCTTGATTGCAAAGAAAATGGTTCCGGAAACGACGACATCTATAATATGGGCTGGATTGGTGAGGTACTGCAATGCAAGACCACTACATTGAGAATCGGGTGAAATTTGAGTTTATTTATTTACCTTGCAAAAGAGGAAAAAATCAAATAAGTTAAATTTCGTTAATAGAGAGGATTTATATTTCATAATATATAGTTTCCTGGCGGAAGTGATATGAGGTCCACTCCCTAATATGTTATATGATCTAAAGTATTCTGAGTGGTCCCCATGTATGTTCTTTGTGCGCGATCGTATGCCTTATTTGCTACATGGATGGAGAAAAAAAGGGGGTCCAATCGGGCCAACTGTTATCTCATCTCTCCCTTTCAGTGATCAATCGTCATGAAATTGCTCTCTTGCCCAGTTTGACTCATCCAAAATATTTCTCTTCTTCCCTTCCTCTTAGGTGGGTCTCACTGGCTATCTCACTTTGTGATGCAGCTTTTCTAATCAACGTTGGCAGTCATTAAATCATGGTGGGCCTAAACGCAGCTGAGTTTGACCACATATATCAATAACATCCTCAAGTCCTATTTATTGTGGCGCCGAATTCTGTTATATATTGGAACCCAATCAAGCCATTAACCATTTAACCAAGCAGCTTCTGAAATCTAAACCAATCAAAACTACAGTTTTCCCTCGAATTCGAACCATGACAAATTTAAATCTAGTTGGAACTGATTTTACATCACTCGAAGTAAAATTTAAAAGGAGCGAGAGCTCCATGTTCAAAATAAACACCTTCCGGTTAAGAGACGGATCGGATCCTCTCGCTCAAACGTTACATGGTGACATTGCAACAGTTTCCCCGAACCCCACCTTGGTTGGGCCCACAAATCTGTAGTCCAGACCGCTCAAGATGATACCCATCCCATCCGCGGATGAATCCTAAAGTCTCGACCTAAAATGAGTGGGTCGCTGTGTTTCCATTTTTTATATATAATACCACGTACTCTTATCTAATAATAAAGAAACTAGCCCACGAGAAGGATCGCCAATTATGTTTTCTTACTCTATCGTTGCGACGTGGTACTCACGTTTGATCTCTATGCCATTGAGGTTTTCATTACCTGGAAAATGGGCTGCTTCCTAAATCTGCAGCTCACCTAGTTATAGTCCGCTCAAATAAATGCCTCTTTCATTTCAAGTTATAGGAAATATTAAGTCTTGTGTCAACCGCCAAAGTTTGCCACTGTAATTCTTTTTTTTTTTTTTGCTCTCTAGTCGTCAGATGGGAGTTCATTAGATACAGACTACAAGAAGAAATGAAACTATGGATTCTTTCATTTTATGTTAAATGAAATTTAAAAGGTCCGGAATGAATTGGGGCACTCATGTACCTTTACCGCCGCTAGTATAGGCAGTAAAGTTGCTTTCGCAACCTTTTCTCCTCTTAGAAACGAGGAAATATTGCATTTACAGCATTGCCGCTACTTGTATCGGCGGTAAAGAGGAACTCGCCACTTTTCCTCCTCTCTGAGAGGAGGAAATCTGGCATTTGCAACTTTGCCGCTGTTGCACTCGGCGGTAAAGTGGCAATTTCCACTTTTCCTCCTCTCGGAGAGGAGGAAATCTGGAATTTGCTACTTTGCCGCTGATGCATTCGGCGGTAAAGCTGCAAAAATGCTATTTTCTGCTTTTTTTCATTTTGTTACATCCGGGACGGGTCACGGGTCGGGGTTTAGGCCCACACGATGATGGAAGGTCATGTATGATTAATGTTTAGATGCAATAATATATAATCACAACGACTACACAATAAATCGCTTGTTAATTTGGTTAATTTACTTTACCGATGAAGTGAAGTGAATGTTTAATACAAGAGAGGACAAAAGTAAAGGTTTGCCGAAACCAAAAGGTGAGAGAGAAAATTTTTGAAATTTACTTTTAAAAAGAAAGGTATTTTTACATGAAATAATATCAAATCACAACAAGTACACAATAAATCGCTTGTTTGGTTAATTTACTTTGCCAATGAAGTGAAGTGAATGTTTAATATAGGAGAGAACAAAAGTAAAGGTTTGCCGAAATCAAAAGGTGAGAGAGTTACCTTTTGCTATTTTCTTTTAAAATTGAAAAGTATTTATTTTTTGCAAAGGTGCTTACTGATCCGGCTCGGCCTGCTTTCGGTCAGGCTTGAGGTTTATGTTATAATAGATTTTCCGTGCTCAGATTTTTTTTCTATCAATTTGTACTCGATGGTTGAGAGCTAGAATCCCCGGCCCGGCCCGAATATACAAATAACTATATAAGGGAGGGAGTAATAATTTTAGCCAAACCAAACATATCTTTGGTTCTAAGAAATATCTTATTCTTGGACTAGTTTATAGAGGGGGGAAATTATTACCATCAGAAATCGGAGATCTTGAAATCTGGAATTGAGAATAAACCCGAAACCAACAAAATCTTGATTGCAAAGAAAATGGTTCCGGAAACGACGACATCTATAATATGGGCTGGATTGGTGAGGTACTGCAATGCAAGACCACTACATTGAGAATCGGGTGAAATTTGAGTTTATTTATTTACCTTGCAAAAGAGGAAAAAATTAAATAAGTTAAATTTCGTTAATAGAGAGGATTTATATTTCATAATATATAGTTTCCTGGCGGAAGTGATATGAGGTCCACTCCCTAATATGTTATATGATCTAAAGTATTCTGAGTGGTCCCCATGTATGTTCTTTGTGCGCGATCGTATGCCTTATTTGCTACATGGATGGAGAAAAAAAGGGGGTCCAATCGGGCCAACTGTTATCTCATCTCTCCCTTTCAGTGATCAATCGTCATGAAATTGCTCTCTTGCCCAGTTTGACTCATCCAAAATATTTCTCTTCTTCCCTTCCTCTTAGGTGGGTCTCACTGGCTATCTCACTTTGTGATGCAGCTTTTCTAATCAACGTTGGCAGTCATTAAATCATGGTGGGCCTAAACGCAGCTGAGTTTGACCACATATATCAATAACATCCTCAAGTCCTATTTATTGTGGCGCCGAATTCTGTTATATATTGGAACCCAATCAAGCCATTAACCATTTAACCAAGCAGCTTCTGAAATCTAAACCAATCAAAACTACAGTTTTCCCTCGAATTCGAACCATGACAAATTTAAATCTAGTTGGAACTGATTTTACATCACTCGAAGTAAAATTTAAAAGGAGCGAGAGCTCCATGTTCAAAATAAACACCTTCCGGTTAAGAGACGGATCGGATCCTCTCGCTCAAACGTTACATGGTGACATTGCAACAGTTTCCCCGAACCCCACCTTGGTTGGGCCCACAAATCTGTAGTCCAGACCGCTCAAGATGATACCCATCCCATCCGCGGATGAATCCTAAAGTCTCGACCTAAAATGAGTGGGTCGCTGTGTTTCCATTTTTTATATATAATACCACGTACTCTTATCTAATAATAAAGAAACTAGCCCACGAGAAGGATCGCCAATTATGTTTTCTTACTCTATCGTTGCGACGTGGTACTCACGTTTGATCTCTATGCCATTGAGGTTTTCATTACCTGGAAAATGGGCTGCTTCCTAAATCTGCAGCTCACCTAGTTATAGTCCGCTCAAATAAATGCCTCTTTCATTTCAAGTTATAGGAAATATTAAGTCTTGTGTCAACCGCCAAAGTTTGCCACTGTAATTCTTTTTTTTTTTTTGCTCTCTAGTCGTCAGATGGGAGTTCATTAGATACAGACTACAAGAAGAAATGAAACTATGGATTCTTTCATTTTATGTTAAATGAAATTTAAAAGGTCCGGAATGAATTGGGGCACTCATGTACCTTTACCGCCGCTAGTATAGGCAGTAAAGTTGCTTTCGCAACCTTTTCTCCTCTTAGAAACGAGGAAATATTGCATTTACAGCATTGCCGCTACTTGTATCGGCGGGTAAAGAGGAACTCGCCACTTTTCCTCCTCTCTGAGAGGAGGAAATCTGGCATTTGCAACTTTGCCGCTGTTGCACTCGGCGGTAAAGTGGCAATTTCCACTTTTCCTCCTCTCGGAGAGGAGGAAATCTGGAATTTGCTACTTTGCCGCTGATGCATTCGGCGGTAAAGCTGCAAAAATGCTATTTTCTGCTTTTTTTCATTTTGTTACATCCGGGACGGGTCACGGGTCGGGGTTTAGGCCCACACGATGATGGAAGGTCATGTATGATTAATGTTTAGATGCAATAATATATAATCACAACGACTACACAATAAATCGCTTGTTAATTTGGTTAATTTACTTTACCGATGAAGTGAAGTGAATGTTTAATACAAGAGAGGACAAAAGTAAAGGTTTGCCGAAACCAAAAGGTGAGAGAGAAAATTTTTGAAATTTACTTTTAAAAAGAAAGGTATTTTTACATGAAATAATATCAAATCACAACAAGTACACAATAAATCGCTTGTTTGGTTAATTTACTTTGCCAATGAAGTGAAGTGAATGTTTAATATAGGAGAGAACAAAAGTAAAGGTTTGCCGAAATCAAAAGGTGAGAGAGTTACCTTTTGCTATTTTCTTTTAAAATTGAAAAGTATTTATTTTTTGCAAAGGTGCTTACTGATCCGGCTCGGCCTGCTTTCGGTCAGGCTTGAGGTTTATGTTATAATAGATTTTCCGTGCTCAGATTTTTTTTCTATCAATTTGTACTCGATGGTTGAGAGCTAGAATCCCCGGCCCGGCCCGAATATACAAATAACTATATAAGGGAGGGAGTAATAATTTTAGCCAAACCAAACATATCTTTGGTTCTAAGAAATATCTTATTCTTGGACTAGTTTATAGAGGGGGGAAATTATTACCATCAGAAATCGGAGATCTTGAAATCTGGAATTGAGAATAAACCCGAAACCAACAAAATCTTGATTGCAAAGAAAATGGTTCCGGAAACGACGACATCTATAATATGGGCTGGATTGGTGAGGTACTGCAATGCAAGACCACTACATTGAGAATCGGGTGAAATTTGAGTTTATTTATTTACCTTGCAAAAGAGGAAAAAATTAAATAAGTTAAATTTCGTTAATAGAGAGGATTTATATTTCATAATATATAGTTTCCTGGCGGAAGTGATATGAGGTCCACTCCCTAATATGTTATATGATCTAAAGTATTCTGAGTGGTCCCCATGTATGTTCTTTGTGCGCGATCGTATGCCTTATTTGCTATATGGATGGAGAAAAAAAGGGGGTCCAATCGGGCCAACTGTTATCTCATCTCTCCCTTTCAGTGATCAATCGTCATGAAATTGCTCTCTTGCCCAGTTTGACTCATCCAAAATATTTCTCTTCTTCCCTTCCTCTTAGGTGGGTCTCACTGGCTATCTCACTTTGTGATGCAGCTTTTCTAATCAACGTTGGCAGTCATTAAATCATGGTGGGCCTAAACGCAGCTGAGTTTGACCACATATATCAATAACATCCTCAAGTCCTATTTATTGTGGCGCCGAATTCTGTTATATATTGGAACCCAATCAAGCCATTAACCATTTAACCAAGCAGCTTCTGAAATCTAAACCAATCAAAACTACAGTTTTCCCTCGAATTCGAACCATGACAAATTTAAATCTAGTTGGA
>WHSA01001145.1:0-81942 GCA_012931725.1 Litsea cubeba
TCATTAATTTATGAGGGAGGGGGGCGCAATAATGTGGGTACTCAAACCCATGACCTCTCTAGAAGGTTATATGATCAGAGCAGCTGAGCTGGCCTAGTACTAGGATTGTAAACGGGTCAGATCCGGTCCGACTCCATGGTGGACCCGGAACCGGAACCGTTAAGGAGAAAGTGGAGCTGGATCCTAAGCGGAAAACCGTTCGGAACGGTTTCTTCGGCTCCGGAACCGGAACCAGAACCATATATGGGACGGGTCCGGATCCAGGTCCGGGTCTAGGTAGAGAAGGATATTAAAAAAATATATGATTTTAGGAGAAATTCTTGTAAACTTTAGGTAGTATGTCAGGTCTCGGGTCCGATTCATAAACGGGTCTTTGTCCGGAACCTAATTTAGGTTTCGATTGATAAACGGGTCCGGGTCCATATAGGTTCCGACCTGTGAACCCGGGAACCGGCATATGAGCATTTGATGTTGCAAATTGCACCTCTAAATCAACTTTTTTTTGACATTTTTATGTACAATATTAGAGGTAGTAAGTAGACTTGACGCACTGTTATAAGATGAATGATGTACTTATTTTTAGAAAAATGAAGAATAAACATAAATTAGAATCGATTTTGGAACTAGATTCCAGTCCTTTAGGTGGACCCGGATCCGGGTTTACCTATCGGAGCCGGGTCTGGAACCAACTAAACAGGCTCCGAGTCTAAACCGGATCCGGAACCGGAACCGTTATTTAGAAACGGGTTCGGGTCCACTATGGTTCCGATCCGGAACCGTTCCTTTTGCAAACCCTACAATCGTGCCCTCAGGGGCGGACCTACATATTAGTGTATGGGGGCTTCAGCCCCCCGTTAAATCTGAAAAGCCCAGTAGGCCTATTGGACTGGCTTGCTCCGCCCCCAAGGAACAAAGCCCATGAAATCTCTCTCTCTCTCTCACTCTCTCTCCCCCTCCCCAAAAATACCAAATTGGCGATAGATCAGCTCCGGCTCCGTCGCTCATCGAAGTCTCTCTCCCCTCCGTGTCTCGGTTCTAAATTGGATTTGAATTTTTAAGAATTTATTATGAAGCGAATCAAACCGATGATCATTAAAGACTACGAGTGATGAAAGATTTAAGGATGGAGTTGTAGATCGCAGGGGCAAATTGCTTTAATAGAGTGATATCTTGGATTTTATTCTTTAATTATGGGGATGTTATTTGAAGACCCCTTATATATTCCTACTTTTATTTCTAGGGAAGTATATGTATTAAAAAGAGTAGAAATTCAATTCACCATGTGTCAATTGCCAAAGTAAGCTTGTGTGATTTTTTCTCTCTATTCATATCATATGTGAGTTCACTAGATACGGGCAACAAGAAAAAAACGCAACTATTGATTCTTTCATTCTATTTTATGTTAATTGGAAATGAAAAGGTGTTGCGGCTTTATTTGGACACTCACGCAGCTTTACCGCTGCTGCCGTGGGCGGAGAACTCGCATTTTCCACTTTTCCTCCTCTCTGAGAGGAGGAAATCCGGAAAATGCAGCTTTACCGCTGCTGCCATGGGCGGAAAACTGGCTATTTTCCACTTTTCCTCCTCTCTGAGAGGAGGAAATCCGGAAAATGCTGCTTTACCGCGGATGCATACGGCGAAAATATTGCAAGCCGATTTTTTAGGCCTTTTTCCATTCTTTTACTTGTTGGTGGGTCACGGGTTAGTTCGCAAAATGATGGATGGACATGTGTGAATAACAATTTGATGAAATAATATCAAAATCACAATAAACACAGTAAATCGTAAATTTACTTTAACCGGTGAGTGAAGTAAATGGTCCTAATAAAGAGAGAACGAAAGCAAGGGTGTAGTGGAATCAAAGGTGAGAGTAGCATTTTTATTTCTCTCTTAATATGAAGAGTGTTTTTTTTTTTTTTTTTGTAGGGAGCTCGTGGATCGGGTTTTGGGCTTGGGGTTTAGTTATTAATAGATGGTTCGTGCCCAGGCTTCTTTTTTATTTTGCACCTAGTGCTGAGAGCCGGAATCACCGTTCGGCCCAAATATATATATATAAATATATATTCATTAATTTATGAGGGAGGGAGGGCGCAATAATGTGGGTACTCAAACCCATGACCTCTCATAGAAGGTTATATGATCAGAGCAGCTGAGCTGGCCTAGTACTAGGATTGTAAACGGGTCAGATCCGGTCCGACTCCATGGTGGAACCCGGAACCGGAACCGTTAAGGAGAAAGTGGAGCTGGATCCTAAGCGGAAACCGTTTCGGAACCGGTTTTCTTGGCTCCGGAACCGGAACCAGAACCATATATGGGACGGGTCCGGATCCAGGTCCGGGTCTAGGTAGAGAAGGATATTAAAAAATATATGATTTTTAGGAGAAATTCTTGTAACTTTAGGTAGTATGTCAGGTCTCGGGTCCGATTCATAAACGGGTCTTTGTCCGGAACCTAATTTAGGTTTCGATTGATAAACGGGTCCGGGTCAGGAACCTAATTTAGGTTTCGATTGATAAACGGGTCCGGGTCCATATAGGTTCCGACCTGTGAACCCGGGAACCGGCATATGAGCATTTGATGTTGCAAATTGCACCTCTAAATCAACTTTTTTTTGACATTTTATGTACAATATTAGAGGTAGTAAGTAGACTTGACGCACTGTTATAAGATGAATGATGTACTTATTTTTAGAAAAATGAAGAATAAACATAAATTAGAATCGATTTTGGAACTAGATTCCAGTCCTTTAGGTGGACCCGGATCCGGGTTTACCTATCGGAGCCGGGTCTGGAACCAACTAAACAGGCTCCGAGTCTAAACCGGATCCGGAACCGGAACCGTTATTTAGAAACGGGTTCGGGTCCACTATGGTTCCGATCCGGAACCGTTCCTTTTGCAACCCTACAATCGTGCCCTCAGGGCGGACCTACATATTAGTGTATGGGGGCTTCAGCCCCCCGTTAAATCTGAAAAGCCCAGTAGGCCTATTGGACTGGCTTGCTCCGCCCCCAAGGAACAAAGCCCATGAAATCTCTCTCTCTCTCTCTCACTCTCTCTCCCCCTCCCCAAAAATACCAAATTGGCGATAGATCAGCTCCGGCTCCGTCGCTCATCGAAGTCTCTCTCCCCTCCGTGTCTCGGTTCTAAATTGGATTTGAATTTTTAAGAATTTATTATGAAGCGAATCAAACCGATGATCATTAAAGACTACGAGTGATGAAAGATTTAAGGATGGAGTTGTAGATCGCAGGGGCAAATTGCTTTAATAGAGTGAGATCTTGGATTTTATTCTTTAATTATGGGGATGTTATTTGAAGACCCCTTATATATTCCTACTTTTATTTCTAGGGAAGTATATGTATTAAAAAGAGTAGAAATTCAATTCACCATGTGTCAATTGCCAAAGTAAGCTTGTGTGATTTTTTCTCTCTATTCATATCATATGTGAGTTCACTAGATACGGGCAACAAGAAAAAACGCAACTATTGATTCTTTCATTCTATTTTATGTTAATTGGAAATGAAAAGGTGTTGCGGCTTTATTTGGACACTCACGCAGCTTTAACCGCTGCTGCCGTGGGCGGAGAACTCGCATTTTCCTCTTTTCCTCCTCTCTGAGAGGAGGAAATCCGGAAAATGCAGCTTTACCGCTACTGCCATGTGCGGAAAACTGGCATTTTCCCACTTTTCCTTCTCTCTGAGAGGAGGAAATTCGGAAAATGCTGCTTTACCGCGGATGCATACGGCGGAAATCTTGCAAGCCGATTTTTTAGCCTTTTTTTCCATTCTTTTACTTATTTGGTGGGTCACGGGTTAGTTCGCAAAATGATGGATGGACATGTGTGAATAACAATTTGATGAAATAATATCAAATCACAATAAACACAGTAAATCGTAAATTTACTTTACCGGTGAAGTGAAGTAAATGGTCCTAATAAGAGAGAACGAAAGCAAGGGTGTAGTGGAATCAAAAGGTGAGAGTAGCATTTTTATTTTCTCTCTTAATATGAAGAGTGTTTTTTTTTTTTTTTGTAAGGGAGCTCGTGGATCGGGTTTTGGGCTTGGGGTTTAGTTATTAATAGATGGTTCGTGCCCAGGCTTCTTTTTTATTTGCACCTAGTGCCTGAGAGCCGGAATCACCGTTCGGCCCAAATATATATATAAATATATATTCATTAATTTATGAGGGAGGGAGGGCGCAATAATGTGGGTACTCAAACCCATGACCTCTCATAGAAGGTTATATGATCAGAGCAGCTGAGCTGGCCTAGTACTAGGATTGTAAACGGGTCAGATCCGGTCCGACTCCATGGTGGACCCGGAACCGGAATCGTTAAGGAGAAAGTGGAGCTGGATCCTAAGCGGAAACCGTTTCGGAACCGGTTTCTTGGCTCCGGAACCGGAACCAGAACCATATATGGGACGGGTCCGGATCCAGGTCCGGGTCTAGGTAGAGAAGGATATTAAAAAATATATGATTTTTAGGAGAAATTCTTGTAACTTTAGGTAGTATGTCAGGTCTCGGGTCCGATTCATAAACGGGTCTTTGTCCGGAACCTAATTTAGGTTTCGATTGATAAACGGGTCCGGGTCAGGAACCTAATTTAGGTTTCGATTGATAAACGGGTCCGGGTCCATATAGGTTCCGACCTGTGAACCCGGGAACCGGCATATGAGCATTTGATGTTGCAAATTGCACCTCTAAATCAACTTTTTTTTGACATTTTTATGTACAATATTAGAGGTAGTAAGTAGACTTGACGCACTGTTATAAGATGAATGATGTACTTATTTTTAGAAAAATGAAGAATAAACATAAATTAGAATCGATTTTGGAACTAGATTCCAGTCCTTTAGGTGGACCCGGATCCGGGTTTACCTATCGGAGCCGGGTCTGGAACCAACTAAACAGGCTCCGAGTCTAAAACGGAACCGGAACCGTTATTTAGAAACGGGTTCGGGTCCACTATGGTTCCGATCCGGAACCGTTCCTTTTGCAACCCTACAATCGTGCCCTCAGGGGCGGACCTACATATTAGTGTATGGGGGCTTCAGCCCCCCGTTAAATCTGAAAAGCCCAGTAGGCCTATTGGACTGGCTTGCTCCGCCCCCAAGGAACAAAGCCCATGAAATCTCTCTCTCTCTCTCTCACTCTCTCTCCCCCTCCCCAAAAATACCAAATTGGCGATAGATCAGCTCCGGCTCCGTCGCTCATCGAAGTCTCTCTCCCCTCCGTGTCTCGGTTCTAAATTGGATTTGAATTTTTAAGAATTTATTATGAAGCGAATCAAACCGATGATCATTAAAGACTACGAGTGATGAAAGATTTAAGGATGGAGTTGTAGATCGCAGGGGCAAATTGCTTTAATAGAGTGATATCTTGGATTTTATTCTTTAATTATGGGGATGTTATTTGAAGACCCCTTATATATTCCTACTTTTATTTCTAGGGAAGTATATGTATTAAAAAGAGTAGAAATTCAATTCACCATGTGTCAATTGCCAAAGTAAGCTTGTGTGATTTTTTCTCTCTATTCATATCATATGTGAGTTCACTAGATACGGGCAACAAGAAAAAACGCAACTATTGATTCTCTCATTCTATTTTATGTTAATTGGAAATGAAAAGGTGTTGCGGCTTTATTTGGACACTCACGCAGCTTTACCGCCTCTCAAAGAGGGGGAAATCCGGCACTTGCAACTATGACATTGCAACCCGACTCTTTTTCACTCTTTTATGTCTTGGTGGGGACCCGGGCAGGGGCTTTGGTCCAAACAATGAAGGATGGGCGTATATGAAGATTGTTTAAACGCAATTTTATCAAGTCACATGAAAAACACAGCATATCACTTGTTTGGTGAATTTACCTTACCGGTGAAGTAAATGAATGGTTAATGCAAGAGAGAATAAAATTAAAGGTTCGGTCGTACCAAAAACAGAGATAATAGGTTTTTGAAGTTTTTTTTTTTAAATATAGTATGATGCACCCTCATCCGAAATTAAAGAAGCTAACCCACAAGAAGGATCACCAATAATGTTTAGTCACTTTATCGTTGGGACTTGGCACGCAAGTTTGGCCTCTATGCTACAGAGATCTTGACTAGATGGTGAATGGTCTGCTTCCTAAACTTGTAGCTTGCCTAGTTATATTCCACTCAAATAAATGACTCATATCTTGATTCGTTAATTTCATGCTATAGGGAGCAAGGCCGGTGCCAACTCCATGCAACTGTTGATTCTTTCATTTTGTTATGTCGAAGGAATTGAAAAGGTAGGCTCCTTATGAATTTGGGTGCTGATGCAGCTTTGCAGATACTTGCTTTGGCGGTAAAGTCCGTTTGCCGGTTTTTCCTCCTCTCTGAGAGGGGGAAAAGTGGCATTTGCATCTGTTAGGTATGGCGGAAAAGCTGCAAATGCCACTTTTCCTCCCCTCAAAGAGGAGGAAATCCGGCACTTGCAGCTCTGACATTGCAATCCGACTCTTTTTCCCTCTTTTACATCTTGGTGGGTCACGGGTAGGGGCTTTGGTCCAAACAATGAAGGATGGGCGTATACAATTATTGTTTAAATGCAATCATATCAAATCACATGAAAAACACGGCATATCACTTGTTTGGTGAATTTACCTTACCGGTGAAGTAAAGTGAATGGTTATTGCAAGAGAGAATAAAATTAAAGGTTCGGTCATACCAAAAATAAAGATAATAGCTTTTTGATTTTTTTTTTTAAAATATAGTATGATGCACCCTCATCCGAAATTAAAGAAGCTAACCCACAAGAAGGATCACAATAATGTTTAGTCACTTTATCGTTGGGACTTGGCACACATGTTTGACCGCTATGCTACAAGATCTTGATTACATGGTGAATGGGCTGCTTCCTAAACTTGCGGCCTGCCTAGTTATATTCCACACAAATAAATGACTCATATCTTGATTCGTTAATTTCATGTTATAGTGAGCAAGGTCGGTGCCAACTCCATGCAACTATTGATTCTTTCATTTTGTTATGTCGAAGGAAATGAAAAGGTATGCTCCGTATGAATTTGGGTGCTGATGCAGCTTTGTAGATACTTGCTTTGGCGGCAAAGTCCGTTTGCCGGTTTTCCTCCTTTCTGAGAGGAGGAAGTGGCATATGCAGGATTTCCACTGATAGGTACGGCGGAAAAGCTACAAATGCCACTTTTCCTCCTCTCAGAGAGGAGGAAATCCGGCACTTGCAGCTACGACTTTGCAACCCGACTCTTTTTCCCTCTTTTACGTCTTGGTGGGGTCCCGGGTAGGGGCTTTGGTCCAAACAATGAAGGATGCGCGTATACGATTATTGTTTAAAAGCAATCATATCAAGTCACATGAAAAACACGGCATATCACTTGTTTGGTGAATTTAGCTTACCGGTGAAGTAAAGTGAATGGTTAATGCAGGAGAGAACAAAATTAAAGGTTCGGTCCTACCAAAAACAGAGATAATAGATTTTTGAAGTTTTTTGTTTTAAAATATAGTATGATGCACCCTCATCCGAAATTAAAGAAGCTAACCCACAAGAAGGATCAGCAATAATGTTTAGTCACTTTATCGTTTGGACATGGCACATATGTTTGACCTCTATGCTAGGGACATCTTGATTACATGGTGAATGGGGTACTTCCTAAACTTTCGGCTTGCCTATTTATATTCCACTCAAATAAATGACTCATATCTTGATTCGTTAATTTCATGCTATAGGGAGCAAGGCCGGTGCCAACTCCATGCAACTGTTGATTCTTTCATTTTGTTATGTCGAAGGAAATGAAAAGGTATGCTCCTTATGAATTTTGGTGCTGATGCAGCTTTGCAGATACTTGCTTTGGCGGTACAGTCTGTTTGCCGGCTTTCCTCCTCTCTGAGGGGAAGGAAAAGTGGCATTTGCAGGATTTCCTCGGTTAGGTACGGCGGAAAAGCTGCGAATGCCACTTTTCCTCCTCTCAGAGAGGTGGAAATCCGGCACTTGCAGCTATGACATTGCAACCCGACTCTTTTTCCCTCTTTTACGTCTTGGTGGGGTCTCGGGTAGGGGCTTTGGCCCAAACAATGAAGGATGGGCGTATACGATTATTGTTTAAATGCAATCATTTCAGATCACATGAAAAACACAGCATATCACTTGTTGGTGAATTTACCTTACCGGTGAAGTAAAGTGAATGATTAATGCAAGAGAGAACAAAATTAAAGGTTCAGTCGTACCAAAAACCAAGATAATTGCTTTTTAAAGTTTTTTTTAAAGATTCGGCCCTAGGAAAAACAGAGTTAATAGATTTTTGAAGCTTTTTTTTACATATAGTATGATGCACCCTCATCCGAAATTAAAGAAGCTAACCCACAAGAAGGATCACCAATAATGTTTAGTCACTTTATCGTTGGGACTTGGCACGCAAGTTTGACCTCTATGCTACGGAGATCTTGATTACATGGTGAATGGGATGCTTCCTAAAGTTGCGACTTGCCTAGTTATATTCCACTCAAATAAATGACTCATATCGTGATTCGTTAATTTCATGCTATAGTGAGCAAGGTCGGTGCCAACTCCATCCAACTGTTGATTCTTTCATTTTGTTATGTCAAAGGAAATGAAAAAGTATGCTCGTTATGAATTTGGGTGCTGATGCAGCTTTGCAGATACTTGATTTTGCGGCAAAGTCCGTTTGCCGGTTTTCCTCCCCTCTGAGAGGAGGAAAAGTGGCATTTGCAGGATTTCCACTGTTAGGTACGGCGGAAAAGCTGCAAATGCCACTTTTCCTACTCTCAGATAGGAGGAAATCCGGCACTTGCAGCTCTGACATTGCAACCCGACTCTTTCTCCCTTTACATCTTGGTGGGGGTCCCGAGTAGGGGCTTTGGTCCAAACAATGAAGGATGGGTGTATACGATTATTGTTTAAAAGCAATCATATCAAATCACATGAAAAACACGGCATATCACTTGTTTGGTGAATTTACCTTACCGGTGAAGTAAATGAATGGTTAATGCAAAAGAGAACAAAATTAAAGGTTCAGTCGTACCAAAACAGAGATAATAGTTTTTTGAAGTTTTTTTTTAAAATATAGTATGATGTACCCTCATCCAAAATTAAAGATGCCAACCCACAAAAAGGATCACCAATAATGTTTAGTCACTTTATTGTTGGGACTTGGCACACATGTTTCACCTCTATGCTACAGAGATCTTGATTACATGGTGAATGGGTTGCTTCCTAAACTTGCGGCTTTCCTGGTTATATTCCACTCAAATAAATGACTCATATCTTGATTCGTTAAATTTATGCTATAGTGAGCAAGGTCGGTGCCAACTGCATGCAACTATTGATTCTTTCATTTTGTTATGTCGAAGGAAATGAAAAGGTATGCTCGGCATGAATTTGGGTGCTGATGCAGCTTTGCCGCTACTTGCTTTGGCGACAAAGTCCGTTTGTTGGTTTTCCTCCTCTCTGAGAGGAGGAAAAGTGGCATTTGCTGGATTTCCGAAGTTAGGTATGGCGGAAAAAAGCAGCAAATGCCACTTTTCCTCCTCTCAAGAGGAGGAAATCCGGCACTTGCAGCTATGACATTGCACCCAAACTCTTTTTCCCTCTTTTAGATCTTGGTGGGGTCCCGGGTAAGGGCTTTGGCCCAAACAATGAAGGATGGGCGTATACGATTTTTGTTAAAAAGCAATCATATCAAGTCACATGAAAAACACGGCATATCACTTGTTTGGTGAATTTACCGTACCGGTGAAGTAAAGTGAATGGTTAATGCAAGAGAGAACAAATTTAAAGGTTCGGTCGTACCAAAAACAGAGATAATTGTTTTTTGAAGTTTTTTTTTATAAATATAGTATGATGCACCCTCATCCGAAATTAAAGAAGCTATCCCAGAAGAAGGATCACCAATAATGTTTAGTCACTTTATCGTTGGGACTTGGCACACATGTTTGACCTCTATGCTATAGAGATCTTGATTACATGGTGAATTGGCTGCTTCCTAAACTTGCAGCTTGCCTAGTTATATTCCACTCAAATAAATGACTCTTATCTTGATTCGTTAATTTCATATTATAGTGAGCAAGGCATGTGCCAACTCCATGCAACTATTGATTCTTTCATTTTGTTATGTCGAAGGAAATGAAAAGGTATGCTCGGTATGAACTTGGGTGCTGATGCAGCTTTGCAGATACTTGCTTTGACGGCAAAGTCCGTTTGTCGGTTTTCCTCCTCTCTGAGAGGAGGAAAAGTGGCATTTGCTTGATTTTCGCTGTTAGGTACGGCGGAAAAGCCGCAAATTCCACTTCTCCTCCTCTCAGAGAGGAGGAAATCCGGCACTTGCAGCTATGACATTGCAGCCCGACTCTTTTTCCCTCTTTTATATCTTGGTGGGGTCCCGGGTAGGGGCTTTAGTCCAAACAATGAAGGATGGGTGTATACGATTATTGTTTAAATGCAATCTTATCAAATCACATGAAAAACACGGCATATCACTTGTTTGGTGAATTTACCTTACCGGTGAAGTAAAGTGAATGGTTAATGTAAGAGAGAACAAAATTAAAGGTTCGGTTGTACCAAAAGAAGAGATAATAGCTTTTTGAAGTTTTTTTTTAAAATATAGTATGATGCACCCTCATCCGAAATTAAAGAAGCTAACCCACAAGAAGGATCACCAATAATGTTTAGTCACTTTATCGTTGGGACATGGCACGCAAGTTTGACCTCTATGCTACAGAGATCTTGACTACATGGTGAATGGGCTGCTTCCTAAACTTGCAGCTTGCCTAGTTATATTCCACTCAAATAAATGACTCAAATCTTTATTCGTTAATTTCATGCTATAGTGAGCAAAGTCGGTGCCAACTCCATGCAACTATTGATTCTTTCATTTTGTTATGTCGAAGGAAATGAAAAGGTATGCTCGGCATGAATTTGGGTGCTGATGCAGCTTTGCCGCTACTTGCTTTGGCGACAAAGTCCGTTTGTTGGTTTTCCTCCTCTCTGAGAGGAGGAAAAGTGGCATTTGCTGGATTTCCGAAGTTAGGTATGGCGGAAAAAGCAGCAAATGCCACTTTTCCTCCTCTCAAAGAGGAGGAAATCCGGCACTTGCAGCTATGACATTGCACCCAACTCTTTTTCCCTCTTTTAGATCTTGGTGGGGTCCCGGGTAGGGGCTTTGGCTCAACAATGAAGGATGGGCGTATACGATTTTGTTAAAAAGCAATCATATCAAGTCACATGAAAAACACGGCATATCACTTGTTTGGTGAATTTACCGTACCGGTGAAGTAAAGTGAAGGGTTAATGCAAGAGAGAACAAATTTAAAGGTTCGGTCGTACCAAAAACAGAGATAATTGTTTTTTGAACTTTTTTTTTAAATATAGTATGATGCACCCTCATCCGAAATTAAAGAAGCTAACCCAGAAGAAGGATCACCAATAATGTTTAGTCACTTTATCGTTGGGACTTGGCACACATGTTTGACCTCTATGCTATAGAGATCTTGATTACATGGTGAATGGGCTGCTTCCTAAACTTGCAGCTTGCGTAGTTATATTCCACTCAAATAAATGACTCTTATCTTGATTCGTTAATTTCATATTATAGTGAGCAAGGCCTGTGCCAACTCCATGCAACTATTGATTCTTTCATTTTGTTATGTCGAAGGAAATGAAAAGGTATGCTCGGTATGAATTTGGGTGCTGATGCAGCTTTGCAGATACTTGCTTTGACGGCAAAGTCCGTTTGTCGGTTTTCCTCCTCTCTGAGAGGAGGAAAAGTGGCATTTGCATGATTTTCGCTGTTAGGTACGGCGGAAAAGCCGCAAATTCCACTTCTCCTCCTCTCAGAGAGGAGGAAATCCGGCACTTGCAGCTATGACATTGCAGCCCGACTCTTTTTCCCTCTTTTATATCTTGGTGGGGTCCCGGGTAGGGGCTTTAGTCCAAACAATGAAGGATGGGTGTATACGATTATTGTTTAAATGCAATCTTATCAAATCACATGAAAAACACGG
The DNA here is from genome assembly GCA_012931725.1 of Litsea cubeba. Lineage (NCBI taxonomy): Eukaryota > Viridiplantae > Streptophyta > Magnoliopsida > Laurales > Lauraceae > Litsea > Litsea cubeba. The sequence continues at coordinate 12,015 of WHSA01001145.1, forward strand.
CATATCACTTGTTTGGTGAATTTACCTTACCGGTGAAGTAAATGAATGGTTAATGCAAGAGAGAATAAAATTAAAGGTTCAGTCGTACAAAAAATAGAGATAATAGTTTTTTGAAGTTTTTTTTTAAAATATAGTATGATGCACCCTCATCCGAAATTAAAGAAGCTAACCCACAAGAAGGATCACCATAATGTTTAGTCACTTTATCGTTGGGACTTGGCACGCAAGTTTGACCTCTATGCTACAGAGATCTTGACTACATGGTGAATGGGCTGCTTCCTAAACTTGCAGCTTGCCTAGTTATATTCCACTCAAATAAATGACTCAAATCTTGATTCGTTAATTTCATGCTATAGTGAGCAAAGTCGGTGCCAACTCCATGCAACTATTGATTCTTTCATTTTGTTATGTCGAAGGAAATGAAAAGGTATACTCGGTATGAATTTGGTTGCTGATACAGCATTGTAGATACTTGCTTTGGCGGCAAAGTCCGTTTGTCGGTTTTCTTCCTCTCTAAGAGTAGGAAAAAGTGGCGTTTGCAGGATTTCCGCTGTTAGGTACGGCGGAAAAGCTGCAAATGCCACTTTTCCTCCTCTCAGAGAGGAGGAAATCCGGCACTTGGAGCTACGACATGGCAACCCGACTCTTTTTTCCCTCTTTTACATCTTGGTGGGGTCCCGGGTAGGGGCTTTGATCCAAACAATGAAGGATGGGCGTATACGATTATTGTTTAAAAGCAATCATATCAAGTCACATGAAAAACACGGCATATCACTTGTTTGTGAATTTACCTTACCGATGAAGTAAAGTGAATGGTTAGTGCAAGAGAGAACAAAATTAAAGGTTCGGTCGTACCAAAAACCGTGATAATAGCTTTTTGAATTTTTTTTTAAAATATAGTATGATGCACCCTCATTCGAAATTAAAGAAGCTAACCCACAAGAAGGATCACCAATAATGTTTAGTCACTTTATCGTTGGGACTTGGCACACAAGTTTGACCTTTATGCTACAGAGATCTTGATTACATGGTTTATGGGCTGCTTCCTAAACTTGTGGCTTGCCTAGTTTTATTCCACTCAAATAAATGACTGATATCTTGATTCGTTAATTTCATGCTATTGATGAGAATGTAAAATGTTATATTTTTCTCCATTAATATTTAGTCCTTTATACTTATTTGATGCCTAAATGTACTCATTATTCTTATATTTTGCTTTAGGTTGCAAATGGAGGTGTTGTTTGCAAAACAAAGCTAATTGAGTGATTTTGGATAGTTTTGACATTGCTTCGTAATTTGGGCATAACTCTCTCCTCCGAACTCCAATTGAGATGATTCAAGGTGCTATGGAACACCAAGAAAAAGATCTTCAACTTTTATGTTTTGAGATTTGAGAGATTCTTCCTGAATCAAGAAGTTTCCAGATCTGAGTTGCAAGAGAAGTGCTCATATTTGATGCTAAATGGATGAAGAATCAAGCAGAAGGGCATTGTGGTAAATTTGATGAAATCAGGAGTTTCCCGAAACATATCCAATATTGGGCTCATATTGTCCGGAACGAAAAATGGTGCAACTTTAATTCTTGGTTCGAATCCAACAGAAACCCGAGTGTGAAGATATGGTCAAAAAGAAGATTTTGACTAAGTTAGAATTTAATTGATTATTTTATTCCATCTCGAATCCCACATCACTTCAAATTCTCTCAAAACTCACGGGTGCATTCCATCTCCAACGATTTTCTTTCTATTCTCTCTTTCATCTCTCATTCTCTCCTACTTTATCTCTCCTTCATTCTTTTTCTCTCCAATCACATGGGTCCACATCACCTAACTTCTCTTCTCTCTCTAATCAAACTCTCCACTATAAAGGGTCCATTCCATACCCAGCGTACAGGAGATTCTACACAGCAATTCTCCACAGCAATTCTTCCCCATTGCACATTTTTTCTCTCTCTTTCTCTCTTTCTTTTTACTACTCTTTTCTTTGCAAGTTAGTATGGCCCTGCGTGGCTAATTTTATGTAATTGGTTGAAGAAGACTGAAGCCTCGGAATAATTACTGTGAGATCTAATTTATTTTCATTATTCAATTTATGCTTTGAATATGGGTTGTTCTTCTATGCTTAATTTGTTATTATGATTGTTTCGTTTAATTGCTAGGATGCATACTAGTTTATTTTTCATTACAATTTAATGCTAAATTAGAAATCAAATCCATAATTATTTGATCCCTCTAATTTGCGAAGCAACTAATATTTAATAATTTGCTGCTTTGGAAATTATTAGATATTAGGAAGAACACCTGGCTAAATTAAATGCAACCGCGTGTGCTTGTGTTGTTTAGATTCATCAATCTCTCAAGGTCTTGATGCTGTTACTAGATTAAATCTTTCTTGCTTGTCTTGGATTGTTTAGTAATTAGGGATAATTAGAGCGCGTGTTTTCTAATTAACTAATTAAGGAGGTAGGAATTTAATTCCAATGATAAATATTCAAAGTATTAGTTGATTTATTTTTGCATCAATGATCAGTATTTAATTTCCAATGGTGGATGTTAACTTTAACCAATGCTTGTTAATTTGATTGAATTTCTTAAATTATTGCTCTTTATTTGTTTTTTATTTGTTTTTTTTTTTCTTTCATTATAATTAAAACCCCCCATCTTTGATCACATAGCATAAAATTTGGCTAAACACTCTCCGTGGGAACGATCCTTACTCGCACTACTACATATATTTTCAGGAGTAAAGGTTTTATTATATTTGGGTGCCTGTGACAGCACGACCAGCTATAGTGAGCAAGGTTGGTGCCAACTCCATCCAACTATTGATTCTTTCATTTTGTTATGTCGAAGGAAACGAAAAGGTATGCTCGGTATGAATTTGGGTGCTGATGAACCTTTGCTGCTACTTGCTTTGGCGACAAAGTCCGTTTGCCGGTTTTCCTCCTCTCTGAGAGGAGGAAAAGTGGCATTTGCATGATTTCCGCTGTTAGGTATGGCGGAAAAGCTGCAAATGCCACTTTTCCTCCTCTCAGAGAGGACGAAATCCGGCACTTGCAGCTCCGACTCTTTTTCCCTCTTTTACATCTTGGTGGGGTCACGGGTAGGGGCTTTGGTCCAAACAATGAAGGATGGGCGTATACAATTATTGTTTAAATGCAATCATATCAAATCACATGAAAAACACGGCATAACACTTGTTTGGTGAATTTACCTTACCGGTGAAGTAAAGTGAATGGTTATTGCAAGAGAGAATAAAATTAAGGGTTCGGTCGTACCAAAAATAAAGATAATAGCTTTTTGAAGTTTTTTTTTTTTTAAATATAGTATGATGCACCCTCATCCGAAATTAAAGAAGCTAACCCACAAGAAGGATCACCAATAATGTTTAGTCACTTTATCGTTGAGACTTGGCACACATGTTTCACCGCTATGCTACAGAGATCTTGATTACATGGTGAATGGGCTGCTTCCTAAACTTGCGGCTTGCCTAGTTATATTCCACTAAAATAAATAACTCATATCTTGATTTGTTAATTTAATGCTATAGTGAGCAAGGTCGGTGCCAACTCCATGCAACTATTGATTCTTTCATTTTGTTATGTCGAAGAAAATGGAAAGGTATGCTCGGTATGAATTTGGGTGCATATGCAGTTTTGTAGATACTTGCTTTGGCAGCAAAGTCCGTTTGCCGGTTTTCCTCCCCTCTGAGAGGAGGAAAACTGGCATTTGCAGGATTTCCACTGTTAGGTACGGAGGAAAAGCTGCAAATGCCACTTTTCCTCCTCTCAGAGAGGAGGAAATCCGGCACTTGCAGCTATGACATTGCAACCCGACTTTTTTTCCCTCTTTTACATCTTGGTGGGGTCCCGGGTAGGGGCTTTGGTCCAAACAATAAAGGATGGGCATATACGATTATTGTTTAAATGCAATCCTATCACATCACATGAAAAACACGGCATATCACTTGTTTGGTGAATTTACCTTACCGGTGAAGTAAAGTGAATGGTTAATGTAAGAGAGAACAAAATTAAAGGTTCGGTTGTACCAAAAGAAGAGATAATAGCTTTTTGAAGTTTTTTTTTTAAATATAGTAGGATGCACCCTCATCCGAAATTAAAGAAGCTAACCCACAAGAATGATCCCCAATAATGTTTAGTCACTTTATCGTTGGGACTTGGCATACATGTTTCACCGCTATGCTACAGAGATCTTGACTACATGGTGAATGGGCTGCTTCCTAAACTTGCGGCTTGCCTAGTTATATTCCACTCAAATAAATGACTCATCTCTTGATTCGTTAATTTCATGCTATAGTGAGCAAGGTCGGTGCCAACTCCATGCAACTATTGATTATTTCATTTTGTTATTTCGAAGGAAATGAAAAGGTATGCTCGATATGAATTAGGGTGCTGATGAACCTTCGCCGCTACTTGCTTTGGCGACAAAGTCTGTTTGCCGGTTTTCCTCCTCTCAGAGAGGAGGAAAAGTTGCATTTGCATGATTTCCGCTGTTACGTACGGCGGAAAAGCAGCAAATGCCACTTTTCCTCCTCTCAGAGAGGAGGAAATCCGGCACTTGCAGCTATGACATTGCAACCTGACTCTTTTTCCCTCTTTTACATCCTGGTGAGGTCCCGGGTAGGGGCTTTGATCCAAACAATGAAGGATGGGCGTGTACGATTATTGTTTAAATGCAATCTTATCAAATCACATGAAAAACACGGCATATCACTTGTTAGGTGAATTTTCCTTACCGGTGAAGTAAAGTGAATCGTTAATGCAGCAGAAAACACAATTAAAGGTTCGGTCGTACCAAAAGCAGAGATAATAGCTTTTTGAAGTTTTTTTTAAATATAGTATGATGCACCCTCATTCTAAACTAAAGAAGCTAACCCACAAGAAGGATCACCAATAATGTTTAGTCACTTTATCGTTGGGACTTGGCACGCAAATTTGACCTCTATGCTACAGAGATCTTAATTACATGGTGAATGGGCTGCTTCCTAAACTTGCGGCTTGCCTAGTTATATTCCACTCAAATAAATGACTCATATCTTGATTCATTAATTTCATGCTATAGTGAGCAAGGTCGGTGCCAACTCCATGCAACTAGCAAATTTGACCTCTATGCTACAGAGATCTTAATTACATGGTGAATGGGCTGCTTCCTAAACTTGCGGCTTGCCTAGTTATATTCCACTCAAATAAATGACTCATATCTTGATTCATTAATTTCATGCTATAGTGAGCAAGGTCGGTGCCAACTCCATGCAACTATTGATTATTTCGTTTTGTTATATCGAAGGAAATGAAAAGGTATGCTCGGTATGAATTTGGGTGCTGATGCAGCTTTGCAGATACTTGCTAAAGTCCGTTTGCCGGTTTTCCTCCTCTCTGAGAGGAGGAAAAGTGGCATTTGCAGGATTTCCTCTGTTAGGTACGGAGAAAAAGCTGCAAATGCCACTTTTCCTTCCTCTCAGAGAGGAGGATATCCGGCACTTGCAGCTATGACATTGCAACCCGATTTTTTTTCCCTCTTTTACATCTTGGTGGGATCCCGGGTAGGGGCTTTGGTCCAAACAATGAAGGATGGGTGTATAGGATTATTGTTTAAATGCAATCTTATCAATCATATGAAAAACACGGCATATCACTTGTTTGGTGAATTTACCTAACCGGTGATGCAAAGTGAATGGTTAATGTAAGAGAGAACAAAATTAAAGGTTCGGTCGTACAAAAAACAGAGATAATAGCTTTTTGAAGGTTTTTTTTTTTAAATATAGTATGATGCACCCTCATCCGAAATTAAAGAAGCTATCCCATAAGAAGGATCACCAATAATGCTTGGTCACTTTATCGTTGGGACTTGGCACAAAAATTTGACCACAATGCTACAGAGATCTCACTACAAAAAAAAGGACTTTTAGTCTCGCTTTTAATTTGAGCTTTTGTGTCACTTTTACAATAAAGTGACACAGTATGGTCTGATGTGTCACTTTAGAGGAGGAGTAAACGAGGAGGAGGTTTGTGTGTCACTTTTCTATAACGCGACACACACAAAATAAATCTCTGTCTCGTTTTATTCTTAAAGTGACACTAGCGGAGCAGATTTTTAAAATAATCCAAACTAAATATTGAGGATGGTTTTCCCCACTAAACAAAAGTGACACAAGAAGTTTGGTTGTTCTTTTCTTTCGGGTGATTGAAAACAAAAGCGACACATGAATTTGGGCGGGGGCTGGCGAAAATTTGGGCGGGTGTTCCCTCCATCTTATATTCCTTTCGTGCCATATCCCATCCCTTCGTTCCCTCCATACCTCATTCCCTTGGCGCCCAAATACCCAAACGAATCCAACCGATCCCTTGAGGAGTGTCTGAGACGATCGACTGGTGCAGGTTTCTTCTTCTTTCTACTTCTTCTTCTTTCAGCCATATATCTTTCTACTGTTTGGGTTTCAAACGATGGAGATTTTGGGTTTCTGCTGGATTGTGGGAGTGGGTTCCATGGTGCTGGGAGATTTTGGGGGTGGATTGTGGGAGTGGGTTCCTTGGTAGGGGGATGTAGACGATGGGGGAGATGGAGATTTTGGATTTCTGCTGGATTGTAGGAGTTGGTTCCAGCGATGCTCCTCTTCCTCCCTCCCTCTTCCTCTCTGTTTTTCCTCTCTCTTCTGCTACTTCATGCCTTGCTCTATTCTGCTGGCAGGCTGGGTTGGTTGGCATTTTTGTAAGCCTCCCTCCCCTTTTTGGTTCTCTGTTGTGAGGGTGTGTTGCCCTCTTTCTTCTTCTTCTCAATATTCATTTACCATTAAGCAAAAAAAAAAAGTATTGGTAGTTGAAGGCTTGAAGCTTCTACTGTTGATACAATGCTAATTTCTGTTTTGCATGTTTTTCTATATTTTCTTAAAAATTCTATTGGGCACAGACAATTAATAAATTTCTTCCCTCTATACCTCACACTCTCAGTCTCTTCCCTCTATACCTCACGCTCTCAATCTCTTTCCTCCCTCACCTCTCAATCTCTTCCCTCTATCTCTCACATACTCAATTTCTTCCCTTTATCTATCTCACACCCACCAACTACCAGCGGCAAGGTATCCATAAATTTTGTTATTTTTTTAGGCTTTAATTTGTTGAAAACAAAACTTCTTCTTTCCTCATTAATGTTTTAACCCATCGATGTTTATGCTGCAGTTTGAGGGTTTTTCTGGTTCTTTCTTTTATCAACAGTATTTAACCCATCAAAAGGTAAAGACTTTTATTACTTTAATTTTATTGTTCCCTTTTTTATTACACATACTGGGCTGATTTTTTTTTTCTTATTTACTTTAATTCACTCTCTAGAAAGTTTGAAGCTTTATTTACTTATTTCGTTAATTTCATGCTATAGTGAGCAAGGCCGGTGCCAACTCCATGCAACTATTGATTCTTTCATTTTGTTATGTCGAAGGAAATGAAAAGGTATGCTCGGTATGAATTTGGGTGCCGATGCAGCTTTGCCGCTATTTGCTTTGGCGGCAAAGTCCGTTTGCCGGTTTTCCTCCTCTCTGAGAGGAGGAAAAGTGGCATTTGCATGATTTCCGTTGTTAGGTACGGTGGAAAAGCTGCAAATGCCACTTTTCCTCCTCTCAGAGAGGAGGAAATCCGACACTTGCAGCTATGACATTGCAACCCGACTCTTTTTCCCTCTTTTACATCTTGGTGGGGTCCCGGGTAGGGGCTTTGGTCCAAACAATGAAGGATGGGCATATACGATTATTGTTTAAATGCAATCATATCAAATCACATGAAAAACAAGGCGTATCACTTGTTTGGTGAATTTACCTTACCGGTGAAGTAAAGTGAATGGTTAATGCAGGAGAGAACAAAATTAAAGGTTCGGTTGTACCAAAAAACAGAGATAATAGCTTTTTAAAGTTTTTTTTTAAATATAGTTTGATGTACCCTCATCCAAAATTAAAGAAGCTAACCCACAAGAAGGATCACCAATAATGTTTAGTCACTTTATCGTTGGGACTTGGCACACATGTTTGACCTCTATGCTACAGAGATCTTGATTACCTGGTGAATGGGCTGCTTGCTAAACTTGCGGCTTGCCTATTTATATTCCACTCAAATTAATGACTCATATCTTGATTCGTTAATTTCATGCTATAGAGAGCAAGGCCGGTGCCAACTCCATGCAACTGTTGATTCTTTCATTTTGTTATGTCGAAGGAAATGAAAAGATATGCTCGGTATGAATTTGGGTGCTTATGCAGCTTTCCCGCTACTTCTGTTGGCGGCAAAGTCCATTTGCCGGTTTTCGTCCTCTCTGAGAGGTGGAAAAGTGGCTTTTGCAAGATTTCCACTATTGGGTACGGCGGAAAAGCTGCAAATGCCACCTTTCCTCCTCGTAGAGAGGAGGAAATCCGGCACTTGCAGATATGACATTGCAACCCGACTCTTCTTCCCTCTTTTACATCTTGGAGGGTTCCCGGGTAGGGGCTTTGGTCCAAACAATGAAGGACGGGCGCATACGATTATTGTTTAAATGCAATCATATCAAATCACAAGAAAAACACGGCATATCACTTATTTGGTGAATTTTCCTTACCGGTGAGGTAAAGTGAATGGTTAATGCAGGAGAGAAAAAAATTAAAGGTTCGGTCTTACCAAAAGCAGTGATAATAGCTTTTTGAAGTTTTCTTTTTTTAAATATAGTATGATGCACCCTCATCCGAAATTAAAGAAGCTAACCCACAAGAAGGGTCACCAATAATGTTTAGCCACTTTATCGTTGGGACTTGGCACACATGTTTGACCGCTATGCTACAGAGATCTTGATTACATGGTAGATGGGCTACTTCCTAAACTTGCGGCTTGCCTAGTTATATTTCACTCAAATAAATGACTCATATCTTGATTCATTAATTTCATGTTATAGTGAGCAAGGTCGGTGCCAACTCCATGCAACTATTGATTCTTTCATTTTGTTATGTCGAAGGAAATGAAAGGTATGCTTGGTATGAATTTGGGTGCCGATGCATCTTTGCCGCTACTTGCTTTGGCGGCAAAGTCCGTTTGCCGGTTTTCCTCCTCTCTGAGAGGAGGAAAAAAGGCATTTGTAGGATTTCCGCTATTAGGTACAGCGGAAACGATGCAAATGCAACTTTTCCTCCTCTTAGAGAGGAGGAAATCTGGCACTTGCAGCTACCCGACTCTTTTTCCCTCTTTTACATCTTGGTGGGGTCCCGGGTAGGGGCTTTGGTCCAAACAATGAAGGATGGGTGTATACAATTATTGTTTAAATGCAATCATATCAAATCAAATGAAAAGCACGGCATATCACTTGTTTGGTGAATTTACCTTACCGGTGAAGTAAAGTGATTGGTTAATGCAGGAGAGAACAAAATTAAAGGTTCGGTGGTACCAAAAGCAGAGCTAATAGCTTTTTGAAGTTTTTTTTTTTAAAATATAGTATGATGTACCCTCATCCGAAATTAAAGAAGCTAACCTACAAGAAGGATCACCAATAATGTTTAGCCACTTTATCGTTGGGACTTGGCAAACATGTTTGACCGCTATGCTACAGAGATCTTGATTACATGGTGAATGGGCTGCTTCCTAAACTTGCCGCTTGCCTAGTTATATTCCACTCAAATAAATGACTCATATCTTGATTCGTTAATTTCATGCTATAGTGAGCAAGGTCGGTGCCAACTCCATGTAACTATTGATTCTTTCATTTTGTTATGTCGAAGGAAATGAAATGGTATGCTCGGTGTGAATTTGGGTTGTTGCTACGGCTTTGCCACTATCCGTTTGCCGGTTTTCCTCCTCTCTGAGAGGAGGAAAAGTGGCATTTGCAGGATTTCCGCTGTTAGGTACGGCGGAAAAGCTGCAAATGCACTTTTCCTCCCTCAGAGAGTAGGAAATCCGGCACTTGCAGATATGACATTGCAACCCGACTCTTTTTCCCTCTTTTACATCTTGGTGGGGTCCCGGGTAGGGGCTTTGGTCCAAACAATGAAGGATGGGCGTATACGATTATTGTTTAAATGCAATCATAATAAATCACATGAAAAACACGGCATATCACTTGTTTGGTGAATTGACCTTACCGGTGAAGTAAAGTGAATGGTTAATGTAGGAGAGAACAAAATTAAAGGTTCGGTCGTACCAAAAGCAGAGATGAAAGCTTTTTGAAGTTTTATTTTAAATATAGTATGATGTACCCTCATCCGAAATTAAAGAAGCTAACACACAAGAAGGATCACCAATAATGTTTGGTCGCTTTATCGTTGGGACTTGGCACACAAGTTTGACCTCTATGCTCAGAGATCTTGATTACATGGTGAATGGGCTGCTTCCTAAACTTGTGGCTTGCCTATTTATATTCCACTCAAATAAATGACTCATATCTTGATTTGTTAATTTCATGTTATAGAGAGCAAGGCCGGTGCCAACTCCATGCAACTATTGATTCTTTCATTTTGTTATGTCGAAGGAAATGAAAAGGTATGCTCGGTATGAATTTGGGTGCTTATGCAGCTTTGCCGCTACTTGCATTGGCGGCAAAGTCCATTTGCCAGTTTTCCTCCTCTCTGAGAGGTGGAAACGTGGCATTTGCAGGATTTCCGCTATTGGGTACGGCGGAAAAAGCTGCAAATACCACTTCTCCTCCTCTCAGAGAGGAGGAAATCCGGCACTTACAGATATGACATTGCAACCCGACTCTTTTTCCCTCTTTTACATCTTGGTGGGGTCCGGGGTAGGGGCTTTGGTACAAACAATGAAGGATGGGCATATACGATTATTGTTTAAATGCAATCATATCAAATCACATTAAAAACACGGCATATCACTTGTTTGGTGAATTTACCTTACCGGTGAAGTAAAGTGAATGGTTAATGCAGGAGAGAACAAAATTAAAGGTTCGGTCGTACCAAAAGTAGAGAATCAACACTTGGAGACACTTTCAGGAAAACCATATCCCCCACTTGGAATTCTAAGGTCTCCGCCTCTTGTCTGCATAACTCTTCTGACGATCACGTGACTCCTTCATTCGTATTTGAACAACTTTGACCTTCTCACTGGAATCAGCAATCTCTGAGGGGCCATGAAAACTCCGAACTCCAACTTCCTCCCAACATGCCGGGGTTCTGCATCTCCTTCCATATAATGCCTCAAATGGTGCCATACCAATGCTTGAATGGTAGCTGTTGTTGTAGGCAAACTCACATAGAGGCAAACTCTCATCCCAACTCTCCTTGAAATCCAAAACACATGCTCGGAGGAGATCTTCCAATGTCTGAATGGTACGCTCTGACTGTCCATCTGTCTGAGGGTGGTAAGCTGTGCCGAACTTCAACTGAGTACCCATAGATGACTGGAAAGTAGACCAAAATAGAGAGACAAACTTAGTGTCTCGATCGGACACTATGGACTTAGGCACTCCATGCAACTTGACTATATTGTCCCTATACATCTTAGTCATCTTGTCCATAAACTGACCAGTCTTAAATGGCAAGAACTGGCTGATTTAGTCAGTCTATCAACAATCACCCAAATAGCATCATTGCCTTTCTTGGTATTCGTCAACCCTGACACAAAATCCATGGTGATATTCTCCCATTTCCACTGTGGAATCTCCAACGGGTGAAGTAAACCAGGAGGCTTCTTGTGTTCTGCCTTAATCTGCTGGCAAGTCATACACCGAAAGACAAATTCTGCTATCTCTTTCTTCATTTTCACCCACCAATAGTGATTCTTCAAATTCTGATACATCTTGGTGCTCCCTGGGTGAATAGAATATCGGGTGTGGTGTGCATCTGTCATCAACTCTGACTTGATATCTTGAACATCTGGCACACACAACCTATCCTTATAGTACAAAACTCCATCTATCAATCTGAACTCTGGCTTGTCATCCACATGATCAATGATTCTCTGAATTTCTGGATCATCCTTCTGGCATTCCTTGATCCTGTTAACTATCTCTGGCTCCCAAACTCCCATAGTAGCAACTAGGACCTTCTCATTAACTGGCCAGACTTCCACATCCATATCTCTGAATTGCTCCATCCATCTCCATTCAGGCATTATACATCCACTAAATGCTTCCTTTCTACTGAGAGCATCTGCTACAACATTCACTCTTCCAGGATGGTACTAGATTGGAAAATCATAATCCTTTATGTACTCCATCCATCTCCTCTGCCTGTTATTCAGATCACCCTGTGTAAACAGGTATTGCAGACTCTTGTGATCTGTATGCACTTCAAATCTCTCCCCATATAAATAGTGCCTCCACAACTTCAATGCAAACACCACTGCTGCTAACTCCAAGTCATGTGTGGCATACTTCTTCTCATGATCCTTCAATTGTCTCGATCCATATGCTATCACCTTGTCATGCTGCATGAGAACACATCCCAAGCCTACTCCTGATGCATCGGTGAAAATCACAAATCCTCCACTTCTAGTGGGTAAAGCAAGTATAGGTGTTGTAGTCAATCTGGTATTCAGCTCTTGGAAACTCTTTTCACACCCCTCCGTCCACACAAACGGAATATCCTTCCTCGTCAACTTAGTCAACATGGATGCTATGGTAGCGAATCCTTTCACAAACCTTCTGTAGTAACCTGCAAGTCCAAGGAAACTACGAATCTCCGCTACATTTCTCGGGCTACTCCAATTGACAACTGCTGCAATCTTCTTGGGATCCACTGTTAATCCTTCCTTAGAGATAATGTGGCCCAAAAATGCCACTTGCTCCAACCAAAACTCACACTTGCTCAACTTTGCATATAGTTGGTTATCCCTCAAGAGCTGCAAAGATGTTCTCAATTGATGCTCTTGCTCCTCCTTAGTCTTCGAGTACACCAACACATCATCTATGAAGACTACCATAAACTGATCCAAGAAAGGAGCAAATGCCTTGTTCATCAAAGCCATAAAAACTGCTGGAGCATTCGTCAACCCGAAAGGCATCACGAGAAACTCAAAATGTCCATATCTCGTCCGGAATGCAGTCTTAGGAACATCCTCCTTTCTGACTCGCAACTGATGATAACCGGAACGCAGATCTATCTTCGAAAAGAATTGGGCTCCCTGCAATTGATCGAAGAGCTCATCGATCCTCGGTAACGGGTACTTGTTCTTAACAGTCATCTGATTCAACTGTTTGTAATCAATACACATCCTCATAGTCCCGTCTTTCTTCTTTACAAATATCACTGGAGCTCCCCACGGTGAAACACTGGGCCTGATAAAACCCTTATCCAACAGATCTCCAATCTGAGTTTTCAACTCTTTCAATTCTGCTGGTGCCATCCTATACGGGGCCTTTGAAATAGGTGCTGTCCCTGGCTGCAATTCAATCGTGAAATCCAACTCACGAACAGGTGGCAATCCAGGAATCTCATCCGGAAACACATCCGGGAATTCTCGCACCACTAGAATCTCATCAACCGACTTGGGCTCCTTGTCTTCCGCAATAAATGCGATAAAACTTTTGCAACCGCTCCTCATCAACCGTTCTGCCTTCAATGCAGAAATCATCCGAGTGGAGATGGGCTTTTTAGCTCCTATAAACTCACCACTACGGTCTGCACTTTGCAACTTCACAGTCTTGTTAAAACAATCTAACACCGCTCGGTTCTTAGCTAACCAATCCATACCGAGTATCACATCAAACTCCGCCATCGGTAAGATTATCAAACTGACGGTCAACTTAACTTCTCCAATCTGAATACTACACTTAGGGTAGATAACATTACTGCAAAATATTCAAGGTTAGTTCCTATATGCCCCAAGCTATCATCACAATGCTAGAAAATAAAACTAAGAGATCAACCTACTGACTAACGAAATCCTCACACGCGTCCTATGGTTTCTACAATTTTTACCCTGAGAAACCAACCACTACTCTGATACCAATCTGTCACGTCCCCCGAACCCGATTAAAGAAATAACCGGATCCGGAGAGTAAATTTTAGGACTATTTAAAAATTTTGTCCTTTACGCCCATGGATCGTAGTCCGCGGTGAGGATTTAATATTTACAACCTCATGTGTCACAATAAATGTAGAGTTAATACAACTCTAGGCATATAGGATCTCAAGCAATGATTAATAAATTCTCATTAAATTAAAGTTGCAAGAAGAGTAAACAGAACTTCAAAGTTAAGTAATTTATTACAATGGCCAACTCACTAAACATGGCTAATAAAAGAACTGAAGCCAAAGTGAGAAAAGGTCCAACGAGAGAAATAATGAATGAAAGATAAATCTAATGAAACTAAGTGTATCTCTCTCTCGTGCCAGGATATGATGATGCTACTCTACGTCATCGGCATGCCACTCTCGTGCCTCCTCTGCTGGTTGGAGATCCTCTGGGATCTCCTCACCTGCCTGCTCCTCTAAATAGAAGTATTCACCTGATGTGTCTGCACACCAAGGAACAGAGTCAACGACATGTTGAGCAATAGATATACAAAGCATAATAAATACACATGCATCAAGTGTAGAATAATGACAGGTAAGATCATATGAATACAAGAATCTGAAGCTAGGCATATAGCGAGATTAATATGTAGAAACAATAACAGGAATCCTAGCAATCATCTAACAATAACCACTATCCATGCAAATGCAAGCAAGACAAGCAAGAGGGAGACTCCGAGGATGTCCTATGCCACCTCTCGGGGTACCAGTAACAATCCCCTTGGACTACTGATACCATAGTCCGGCTCCAGTGGGATCCTAGCTCCCTGTCCTGGGAATAGCAGCACGGTCCTAGCCCGCTCCCAGGTATTCAACGCCATGGATGCCGTCCTACGCCGACTGTCCACCCCGACAACCGGAGTAACCGATTCGTCATTAAATCCCAAACTGCAGATGGCCATGATATGCAAATAATAATAAAGTGGTTTTGACTCATGGACAGACAAGACAAGCAAGTCTGGCTAGTTCCAAGTACAAGACAAGTTCTTAGGGATTATCTCTTCCAGATCAATACAAGACAAGCCACGTGATAAACCCCTTCATACTAGCCAGTCATGTTCATCAAAACAAGACGCGGGTTCCTATGGTACACTCTAAGTCAAGTCCAAGTCCTGTATTCTATAAGAATTTATGTTTCATATGTAATTAAGTATTTTATGTCAAGAGAGTGTACAAGGAATAGTAACAATGGATACAAGTCACAAGTCAAGGAAGAATTACTATCCAATCCTATGTACGTGGTGTCATCCCTGTATTCGACGTGTTCTATCAGAGTACATGTGGAAATTGAATCAATGATGCTTCTAGGGAAATCCCTTGGTGTACAATCATGTTAAGCATCATTCAATCCAACTCCATATGCATTCGGTTACACCACGCGTAATACACGAATACCTAGACAACCCATCAAAGCACACCAAGCCACGTACTTCGATTTCAATCCCATTAATGGTCAAGTGAGAGTAAATTCATGGTTTCCAACATCTAAGGCCCAAACTTAGGTTACCAGTCTCATTTCCAATATAAACATGAGTTGGATTAATAATTCAAGTATTTACATCACTTCCCGACCTCGGATCGTGATGAAACTAGAACCATTGGATTCTATGTCTCAAGGGCTTTCCAATGATATATAGAACTCCAAATTCTGACGAACGAATCAAAAGTTATGTTCATTCGAAGTGGACGTTGCTGTCTGCACAATGCAGTCTCGCTATAGCGAGCCAAAGTCTCTCTATAGCGAGAATGCATTCTGCCTGGGCTCTAGAACAGTAGCAAAGCTCGCTATAGCGAGGGTTAAGCCCGCTAGAGCGAGCCTGCTTGCTGCCTGAGCCCGGACTGAAGCAAATTTGGCCTATTTTAAGCTATTTCCAATCCTAATCACCTAGGGTCCATTCCATTCATTCCTAAGCCTTTCCAGGGCATGTACCTGCATGAGAAGAGCCTCCATGCTCTCTCTCTCTCAAACCACATTCCATTCCATTCATCAAACCATATACAAGTAAACTCCATACAACCCATTTATCCAATTTAGCATATGTAATCCAATTAACCATGACAAGCTTGGAATTTAGGCATTCTAACATGAAACATAATCAATCAAAGAAACAATACAGACATATATATTATGAAATGCATATCTACTTGCCTCAACCAAGACGAAGATTGGAAATGGGTGAAATTAGAGGAGAAGCTTTTCTACCCTCAAAATCACAATCTACCCCGATGATACACAACCTAACACACTAAGGAGAAGAAAGAAAGAAAAAGAATCAAGATCGGACCTAAATCTAACCAAAAGGCATAAGATTGAAAAAGATGAAGGTGAGAGAATGCTTACCAAACTTACACCGGAAGCAAGAGGGAAACGCGAGGATGACTTCTAGCGGATCAGATCTTCGAACAGGGTCTTCTAGGGCTGAGATCTGGCTTGAGAAAGGAAGAGGAATAAAGGGGGAGGCTGCTGGGTTACTTCGTTGCAGAGAATAAAACTGGAATTAGGGTTAAACATCGTTTAAGAAGACGATAGGAGAGGAAAAGACCGAATTGTCATTTAAGTGGGTCCGGTGAAAGAATGGACCACTTGAAAGATTTCTGATCGCTGGATCGTGATGAATCAAGAGACAAAAGTCATCAGAACGACGAGACCTTTCCAACGAACCCAAAAATCACGGCGTTTGGAATATTTTGGAAAAACACTCAATTTTTCCTAAATTGCAAACTACCCCCTGCTATGATCAAACGAACTCGGAATCAAACGAAACTACACAGATACTATTCTAATGCTAAAAGAAACTCGCTCATGATCTAAACCCACTTAAATATCTAAAATACAATTAAATAAAATAATAACAAATTAAACGGGTCAACGGGCTGGGTTTTGGGCCCAACTGACCTAGTAAGGTCACGGACCTTACAGTCCAAACAATGAAGGATGGGCGTATACGATTATTGTTTAAATGCAGTCATATCAAATCACATGAAAAACACGGCATATCACTTGTTTGGTGAATTTACCTTACCGGTGAAGCAAAGTGAATGGTTAATGCAGGAGAGAACAAAATTAAAGGTTCGGTCGTACCAAAAGCAGAGATAATAGCTTTTTGAAGTTTTTTTTTTAATTATAGTATGATGTACCCTCATCCGAAAATAAAGAAGCTAACCCACAAGAAGGATCACCAAAAATGTTTTGTCACTTTATCGTTGGGACTTGGCACACAGGTTTGACCTCTACACTACAGAAATCTTGATTACATGGTGAATGGGCTGCTTCCTAAACTTGCGGCTTGCCTAGTTATATTCCACTCAAATAAATGACTCATATCTTGATTCATTAATTTCATGCTATAGTGAGCAAGGTCGGTGCCAACTCCATGCAACTATTGATTCTTTCATTTTGCTATGTCGAAGGAAATGAAAAGGTATGCTCGGTATGAATTTGGGTGCCGATGCAGCTTTGCCGCTACTTGCTTTGGCGGCAAAGTCCGTTTGCCGGTTTTCCTCCTCTCCGAGAGGAGGAAAAAAGGCATTTGCAGGATTTCTGCTGTTAGGTACGGCGAAAAAGATGCAAATGCCACTTTTCCTCCTCTCAGAGAGGAGGAAATCCGGCACTTGCAGATATAACATTGCAACCTGACTCGTTTTCCCTCTTTTACATCTTGGTGGGGTCCTGGGTAGGGGCTTTGGTCCAAACAATCAAGGATGGGTGTATACGATTATTGTTTAAATGCAATCATATCAAATCAAATGAAAAACACGGCATATCACTTGTTTGGTGAATTTACCTTACCGGTGAACTAAAGTGAATGGTTAATGCAGGAGAGAACAAAATTAAAGGTTCGGTGGTACCAAAAGCAGAGATAATAGCTTTTTAAAGTTTTTTTTTAAATATAGTATGATGTACCCTCATCCGAAATTAAAGAAGCTAACCCACAAGAAGGATCACCAATAATGTTTAGCCACTTTATCATTTGGACTTGGCAAACATGTTTGACCGCTATGCTACAGAGATCTTGATTACATGGTGAATGGGCTGCTTCCTAAACTTGCTGCTTGCCTAGTTATATTCCACTCAAATAAATGACTCATATCTTGATTCGTTAATTTCATGCTATAGTGAGCAAGGTCGGTGCCAACTCCATGTAACTATTGATTCTTTCATTTTTGTATGTCGAAGGAAATGAAATGGTATGCTCGGTGTGAATTTGGGTTGCTGCTGCAGCTTTGCCGCTACTTGCTTTGGCGGCAAAGTCCGTTTGCCGGTTTCCTCCTCTCTGAGAGGAGGAAAAAGTGGCATTTGAAGGATTTCCGCTGTTAGGTACGGCGGAAAAGCTTCAAATGCTATTTTTCCTCCTCTGAGAGAATAGGAAATCCGGCACTTGCAGATATGACAGTGCAACCCGACTCTTTTCCCTCTTTTACATCTTGGTGGGGTCCCGGGTTGGGGCTTTGGTCCAAACAATGAAGGATGGGCGTATACAATTATTGTTAAAATGCAATCATATCAAATCACATGAAAAACACGGCATATCACTTGTTTGGTGAATTGACTTTACCGGTGAAGTAAAGTGAATGGTTAATGTAGGAGAGAACAAAATTAATGGTTCGGTCGTACCAAAAGCAGAGATAATAGCTTTTTGAAGTTTTTTTTTAAATATAGGATGATGTACCCTCATCCGAAATTAAAGAGGCTAACCCACAATAAGGACCACCAATAATGTTTAGGCACTTTATCGTTAGGACTTGGCACACACGCTTGACCTCTATGCTACAGAGATCTTGATTACATGGTGAATGGGCTGCTTCCTAAACTTGCGGCTTGCCTATTTATATTCCACTCAAATAAATGACTCATATCTTGATTCATTAATTTCATGCTATAGAGAGCAAGGCCGGTGCCAACTCCATGCAACTATTGATTCTTTGACTCATATCTTGATTCGTTAATTTCATGCTATAGAGAGCAAGGCTGGTGCCAACTCCATGCAACTATTGATTCTTTCATTTTGTTATGTTGAAGAAAATGAAAAGCTATAGTCGGTATGAATTTGGGTGCTTATGCAGCTTTGCCGCTACTTGCATTAGCGGCAAAGTCCATTTGCCAGTTTTCCTCCTCTCTGAGAGGTGGAAACATGGCATTTACAGGATTTCCGCTATTGAGTACGGCGGAAAAGCTGCAAATACCACTTTTCCTCCTCTCAAAGAGGAGGAAATGCTGCACTTACAGATATGACATTGCAACCCGACTCTTTTTCCTTCTTTTACATCTTGGTGGGGTCTGGGGTAGGGGCTTTGGTACAAACAACGAAGGATGGGCATATATGACTATTGTTTAAATGCAATCATATCAAATCACATTAAAAACACGGCATATCACTTGTTTGGTGAATTTCCCTTACCGGTGAAGTAAAGTGAATGGTTAATGCAGGATAGAACAAATTTAAAGGTTCGATCGTACCAAAAGCAGAGATAATCGATTTTCGAAGTTTTTTTTTAAATATATTATGATGTACCCTCATCCGAAATTAAAGAAGCAAACGCACAAGAAGGATCACCAATAATGTTTAGTCACTTTATTGTTAGGACTTGGGACACATGTTTGACCGCTATGCTACAGAGATCTTGATTACATGGTTAATGGGCTGCTTCCTAAACTTGCGGCTTGCCTAGTAATATTCCACTCAAATAGATGACTCATATCTTGATTCGTTAATTTCATGCTATAGTGAGCAAGGCCGGTGCCAACTCCATGCAACTATTGATTCATTCATTTTGTTATGTCGAAGGAAATGAAAAGGTATGCTCGGTATGAATTTGGGTGCTGCTGCGGCTTTGCCACTACTTGCTTTGGTGGCAAAGTCCGTTTGCTTGTTTTTCCTCCTCTCTGAGAGGAGGAAAAGTGGCATCTGCAGGATTTCTGCTGTTAGGTACGGCGGAAAAAGCTGCAATTGCCACTTTTCCTCCTCTCAGAGAGGAGGAAATCCGGCACTTGCAGATATGACATTGCAACCCGACTCTTTTTCCCTCTTTTACATCTTGGTGGGGTCCCGGGTAAGGGCTTTGGTCCAAACAATGAAGGATGGGTGTAAACGATTACTGTTTAAATGCAATCATATCAAATCACATGAAAAACGCGGCATATCACTTGTTTAGTGAATTTACCTTACCGGTGAAGTAAAGTGAATGGTTAATGCAGGAGAGAACAAAATTAAATGTTCGGTCGTACCAAAAGCAGCGACAATAGCTTTTTGAAGTTTTTTTTAGATATAGTATGATGTACCCTCATCCGAAATTAAAGAGGCTAACCCACAAGAAGGACCACCAAAAATGTTTAGGCACTTTATCGTTGGGACTTTGCACACACGTTTGACATCTATGCTACAGAGATCTTGATTACATGGTGAATGGGCTGCTTCCTAAACTTGCGGCTTGCCTAGTTATATTCCACTCAAATAAATGACTCATATCTTGATTCGTTAATTTCATGCTACAGTGAGCAAGGTCGGTGCCAACTCCATGCAACTATTGATTCTTTCATTTTGTTATGTCGAAGGAAATGAAATGGTATGCTCGGCATGAATTTGGGCGCTGATGCGGCTTTGCCGCAACTTGCTTTGGCGGCAAAGTCCGTTTGCCGGTTTCCTCCTCTCTGAGTGGAGGAAAAGTGGCATTTGCAGGATTTTTGCTCTTAGGTACGGCGGAAAAGCTGCAAATGACACTTTTCCTCCTCTTTGAGAGGAGGAAATCCGACACTTGCATCTATGACATTGCAACCCGACTCTTTTTCCCTCTTTTACATCATAGTGGGGTCCCGGGTAGGGGCTTTGGTCCAAACAATGAAGGATGGGCGTATACGATTATTGTTTAAATGCAATCATATTAAATCACATGAAAAACACTGCATATCACTTGTTTGGTGAATTTACCTTACCAGTGAAGCAAAGTGCATGGTTAATGTAGGAGAGAACAAAATTAAAGGTTCGGTCGTACCAAAAGTAGAGATAATAGCTTTTTGAAGTTTTTTTTAAAATATAGTATGATGTATCCTCATCAGAAATTAAAAAGGCTAACCCACAAGAAGGAACACCAATAATGTTTTGTCACTTTATCGTTGGGATTTGGCACACATGTTTGACCTCTATGCTACAGAGATCTTGATTACATGGTGAATGGGCTGCTTCCTAAACTTGCGGCTTCCCTAGTTATATTCCACTCTAATAAATGAATCATATCTTGATTCGTTAATTTCATGCTATCGTGAGCAAGGTCGGTGCCAACTCCATGCAACTTTTGATTCTTTCATTTTGTTATGTCGAAGGAAATGAAAGGGTATGCTCGGTATGAATTTGGGTGCTGATGCAGCTTTGCAGATACTTGCTTTGGCGGCAAAGTCCGTTTGCCGGTTTTCCTCCTTTCTGAGAGGAGGAAAAGTGGCATTTACAGGATTTCTGCTGTTAGGTATGGCGTAAAAGCTGCAAATTCCAGTTTTGATCCTTTCAGACAAGAGGTAATCTGGCACTTGCTACTATGGCATTGCAACCCGACTCTTTTTCCCTATTTTACCTCTTGGTGGGGTCCCGAGTAGGGGCTTTGGTCCAAACAATGAAGGATGGGCGTTTACGATTATTGTTTAAATGCAATCATATCAAATCACATGAAAAACACGGCATATCACTCGTTTGGTGGTTTTACCTTACCGGTGAAGTAAAGTGAATGGTTAATGCAGGAGAGAACAAAATTAAAGGTTCGGTCATACCAAAAGCAAAGATAATAACTTTTTGAAGTTTTTTTTTTTTAAATATAGTATGATGTACCCTCATCCGAAATTAAAGAAGCTAACTCACAAGAAGGATCACCAATAATGTTTTGTCACTTTATCGTTGGGACTTGGCACACATGTTTGACCTCTATGCTATAGAGATCTTGATTACATGGTGAATGGGCTGCTTGCTAAACTTGTGGCTTGCCTATTTATATTCCACTCAAATAAATGACTCATATCTTGATTCCTTAATTTCATGCTATAGTGAGCAAGGCCGGTGCCAACTCCATGCAATTATTGATTCTTTCATTTTGTTACGTCGAAGGAAATGAAAAGGTATGCTCAGTATGAATTTGGGTGCTGATCCAGCTTTACCGCTACTTGCATTGGCCGCAAAGTCCATTTACCGGTTTTCCTCCTCTCTGAGAGGTGGAAAAGTGGCATTTGCAGGATTTCCACTTTTAGGTGCGGCGGAAAAGCTGCAAATGCCACTTTTCCTCCTCTTAGAGAGGAGGAAATCCGGCACTTGCAGATAAGACATTGCAACCCGACTCTTTTTCCCTCTTTTACATCTTGGAGGGGTCCCGGGTAGGGGCTTTGCTCCAAACAATGAAGGATGGGCGTATACGATTATTGTTTAAATTCAATCATATGAAATCACATGAAAAACATAGCACATCACTTGTTTGGTGAATTTACCTTACTGGTGAAGTAAAGTGAATGGTTAATGCAGGAAAGAACAAAATTAAAGGTTCGGTCGTACCAAAAGCAGAGATAATAGCTTTTTAAAGTTTTTTTTTAAATATAGTATGATGTACCCTCATCCAGAATTAAAGAAGCTAACCCACAAGATGGATCACCAATAATGTTTAGTCACTTTGTCATTGGAACTTGGCACACATGTTTGACCTCTATGCTACTGAGATCTTGATTACATGGTGAATGGGCTGCTTCCTAAACTTGCGGCTTGCCTAGTTATATTCCACTCAAATAAATGACTCATATCTTGACTCGTTAATTTCATGCTATAGTGAGCAAGGTCGGTGCCAACTCCATAAAACTATTGATTCTTTCATTTTGTTATGTCGACGGAAATGAAATGGTATGCTCAGTGTGAATTTGGGTTGCTGTTGTGGCTTTGCCGCTACTTGCTTTGGCGGCAAAGTCCATTTGCCGGTTTTCCTCCTCTCAGAGAGGAGGAAAAGTGGCATTTGCAGGATTTCCGCTGTTAGGTACGGTGGAAAAGCTGCAAATGCAACTTTTCCTCCTCTCAGAGAGTAGGAAATCCGGCACTTGTAGATAAGACGTTGCAACCCGGCTCTTTTCCCTCTTTTACATCTTGGTGGGGTCCCGGGTTGGGGCTTTGGTCCAAACAATGAAGGATGGGCGTATACGATTATTGTTTAAATGCAATCATATCAATCACATGAAAAACACGGCATATCACTTGTTTGGTGAATTTACCTTACCGGTGAAGTAAAGTGAATGGTTAATGTAGGAGAGAACAAAATTAAAGGTTCGGTCGTACCAAAAGCAGAGATAATAGCTTTTGAAGTTTTTTCTTAAATATAGTATGATGTACCCTCATCCGAAATTAAAGAGGCTAACCCACAAGAAGGACCACCAATAATGTTTAGGCACTTTATCGTTGGGACTTGGCACACACGTTTGACCTCTATGCTACAGAGATCTTGTTTACATGGTGAATGGGCTGCTTCCTAAACTCGCAGCTTGCCTATTTATATTCCACTCAAATAAATGACTCATATCTTGATTCGTTAATTTCATGATATAGAGAGCAAGGCCGGTGCCAACTCCATGCAACTATTGATTCTTTGACTCATATCTTGATTCGTTAATTTCATGCTATAGAGAGCAAGGCCGGTGCCAACTCCATGCAGCTATTGATTCTTTCATTTTGTTATGTCGAAGGAAATGAAAAGGTATACTCGGTATGAATTTTGGTGCTTATGCAGCTTTGCCGCTACTTGCATTGGCGGCAAAGTCCATTTGCCAGTTTTCCTCCTCTCTGAGAGGTGGAAACGTGGCATTTGCAGGATTTCCACTATTGGGTACGACGGAAAAGCTGCAAATACCACTTTTCCTCCTCTCCAACACTTACAGATATGACATTGCAACCCGACTCTTTTTCCCTCTTTTACATCTTGGTGGGGTCTATGGTAGGGGCTTTGGTACAAACAATGAAGGATGGGCCTATACGATTGTTGTTTAAATGCAATCATATCAAATCACATTAAAAACACGGCATATCACATGTTTGGTGAATTTCCCTTACCGGTGAAGTAAAGTGAATGGTTAATGTAGGAGAGAACAAAATTAAAGGTTCGGTCGTACCAAAAGCAGAGATAATAGCTTTTCGAAGTTTTTTTTTTTAAATATAGTATGATGTACCCTCATCCGAAATTAAAGAAGCAAACGCACAAGAAGGATCACCAATAATGTTTACTCACTTTATTGTTAGGACTTGGGACACATGTTTGACCGCTATGCTACAAAGATCTTGATTACATGGTAAATGGGCTGCTTCCTAAACTTGCGGCTTGCCTAGTTATGTTCCACTCAAATAAATGACTCATATCTTGATTCGTTAATTTCATGATATAGAGAGCAAGGCCAGTGCCAACTCCATGCAACTATTGATTCTTTGACTCATATCTTGATTCGTTAATTTCATGCTATAGAGAGCAAGGCCGGTGCCAACTCCATGCAGCTATTGATTCTTTCATTTTGTTATGTCGAAGGAAATGAAAAGGTATGCTCGGTATGAATTTGGGTACTGCTGCGGCTTTGCCACTACTTGCTTTGGTGGCAAAGTCCGTTTGCCGGTTTTCCTCCTCTCTGAGAGGAGGAAAAGTGGCATTTACAGGATTTCCGCTGTTAGGTACGGCGGAAAAGCTGTAATTGCCACTTTTCCTCCTCTCAGAGAGGAGGAAATACTTGCAGATATGACATTGCAACCCGACTCTTTTTCCCTCTTTTACATCTTGGTGGGGTCCCGGGTAAGGGCTTTGGTCCAAACAATGAAGGATGGGTGTAAACGATTACCGTTTAAATGCAATCATATCAAATCACATGAAAAACGTGGCATATCACTTGTTTAGTGAATTTACCTTGCTGGTCTAGTAAAGTGAATGGTTAATGCAGGAGAGAACAAAATTAAATGTTCGGTCGTACCAAAAGCAGAGATAATAGCTTTTTGAAGTTTTTTTTTTAATATAGTATGATGTACCCTCATCCGAAATTAAAGAGGCTAACCCACAGGAAGGACCACCAATAATGCTTAGGCACTTTATCATTGGGACTTGGCACACACGTTTGACCTCTATGCTACAGAGATCTTGATTACATGGTGAATGGGCTGTTTCCTAAACTTGCGGCTTGCCTAGTTATATTCCACTCAAATAAATGACTCAGATCTTGATTTGTTAATTTCATGCTATAGTGAGCAAGGTCGGTGCCAACTCCATGCAACTATTGATTCTTTCATTTTGTTATGTCGAAGGAAATGAAATGGTATGCTCGGCATGAATTTGGGTGCTGATGCGGCTTTGCCGCTACTTGCTTTGGTGGCAAAGTCCGTTTGCCGGTTTTCCTCCTCTCTGAGTGGAGGAAAAGTGGCATTTGCAGGATTTTCGCTCTTAGGTACGGCGGAAAAGCTGCAAATGCCACTTTTCCTCCCCTTTGAGAGGAGGAAATCCGACACTTGCATCTATGACATTGCAACCCGACTCTTTTTCCCTCTTTTACATCATAGTGGGGTCCCGAGTAGGGGCTTTGGTCCAAACAATGAAGGATGGGTGTTTACGATTATTGTTTAAATGCAATCATATCAAATCACATGAAAAACACGGCATATCACTTGTTTGGTGGTTTTACCTTACCGGTGAAGTAAAGTGAATGGTTAATGCAGGAGAGAACAAAATTAAAGGTTCGGTCATACCAAAAGCAGAGATAATAACTTTTTGAAGTTTTTTTCTTAAAATATAGTATGATGTACCCTCATCCGAAATTAAAGAAGCTAACCCACAAGAAGGATCACCAATAATGTTTTGTCACTTTATTGTTGGGACTTGGCACACATGTTTGACCTCTATGCTACAGAGATCTTGATTACATGGTGAATGGGCTGCTTGCTAAACTTGCGGCTTGCCTATTTATATTCCACTCAAATAAATGACTCATATCTTGATTCCTTAATTTCATGCAATAGTGAGCAAGGCCAATGCCAACTCCATGCAACTATTGATTCTTTCATTTTGTTATGTCAAAGGAGATGAAAAGGTATGCTCAGTATGAATTTGGGTGCTGATCCAGCTTTGCCGCTACTTGCATTGGCGGCAAAGTCCATTTGCCGGTTTTCCTCCTCTCTGAGAGGTGGAAAAGTGGCATTTTCAGGATTTCCACTATTAGGTGCGGCGGAAAAGCTGTAAATGCCACTTTTCTCCTCTTAGAGAAGAGGAAATCCGGCACTTGCAGATATGACATTGCAACCCGACTCTTTTTCCCTCTTTTACATCTTGGTGGGGTCCCGGGTAGAGGCTTTGGTCCAAACAATGAAGGATGGGCGTATACGATTATTGTTTAAATTCAATCATATTAAATCACATGAAAAACATAGCATATCACTTGTTTGGTGAATTTACCTTACTGGTGAAGTAAAGTGAATGGTTAATGCAGGAGAGAACAAAATTAAAGGTTCGGTCGTACCAACAGCAGAGATAATAGCTTTTTAAAGTTTTTTTTTTTTTAAATATAGTATGGTGTACCCTCATCCAGAATTAAAGAAGCTAACCCACAAGATGGATCACCAATAATGTTTAGTCACTTTGTCGTTGGAACTTGGCACACATGTTTGACCTCTATGCTACAGAGATCTTGATTACATGGTGAATGGGCTGCTTCCTAAACTTGCGGCTTGCCTAGTTATATTCCACTCAAATAAATGACTCATATCTTGATTCGTTGATTTCATGCTCTAGTGAGCACACTAGAAGAACCTGCACTTTTGGCGACGAAAATTTTCGTCGCCAAAAGTTACGTTTTCGTCAGTAAAAGTATTTACCGACGGAAATTTTTTCGTCCCCAAGACGTCGGTAAAAACTCATCTGCAAAATATTTTCTCGACGAAATTAATTTTCGTCGGCAAAAATTATATTTTTACCGACGATTATTTGAGGTTTGCCGACGTTTTTTTCCCTTGGCAAAATTATTTTAATTTTTCTTTTTATATTTTTTTCCGACGTTTTTTTCCGTTGGCAAAATTATTTTAATTTTTTTTATTTTTCTTTTTATATTTTTGCCGAAGTTTTTATTTCGTTGCAAAAAGTATTTTAATTTTTTTTATTTTTCTTTTATATTTTTGCCGACGTTTTTCGTCGCCAAAAGTATTTTAATTTTTTTTATTTTTTTTATTTTTGCCGACGTTTTTATTTCGTCGCCAAAAGTATTTTAATTTTTTTTATTTTTCTTTTTTATTTTTGCCGACGTTTTTATTTCATCGCCAAAAGTTTTTTAAATTTTTTTTTTAAATTTTTTTATTTTTGCCGACGTTTTTTTTCGTTGCCAAAATTATTTATTTATTTTTTATTTTTCTTTTTTATTTTTGCCAACTTTTGATTTTGTCGCCAAAAGTATTTTAATTTTTTTATTTTTGCCTACATTTTTTTTCGTTTGCAAAAAGAATTTCATTTCTTTTAAATTTTGCTTTTTTTCTTTTGCCGACGTTTTTATTTCGTCGCTAAAAGTATTTTCATTTTTTTATTTTTCTTTCTTTATTTTTGCCGACGCTTTTTTTCGTCGGCAAAAATAACTTCATTTTTTAAAATTTTTGTTTTTTTCTTTTGCCGACGTTTGATTTCGTCGACAAAAGTATTTTCTATATTTTTAAAATATTTTTTATTTTTACCGATGAAATAAAACGTCGGTAAAGGTCTTTTTTTTAATATTGAATTTTTTTACATTATTATTTTCCTGTAAACCTGTTTATACACCTGTATCAAAAATAAACCTGTTCATCTACCTATATTCAATAAAAAAATATGCAATGAAGCAAAAGTTACTAAATAAACTGACAACCATCTCCATTTTTCATTAAATCATTCATCTCATTAAACAAATATAACAATCAGTAATGATACAGTCTCATATCAATGTCCAATATACATTGATATATATAAATATATATATATACAAATAAACTGAAAAGGAGTCTAACATCGCAACAATTCTGCAACCAACCCCAATGCGTTCATCAATCTGCAATGAGAAAAACAACATTAAAATCTTTATAATGAATTAAATTAAAAATTAAAAATAAACATGTATATATATAACTTTTCCTAAGTTATTTAGCGAACTTTTTTCCAGCCAAAATGTTGACAATCAGACGGCTGTTGCGTCTCACTTGTTTACCAGAAGTCCGATTCACTAACCATCAATTCCAACAAGTTACATAGGCATTGAACAAAGTACATGTGCTTTCCCGCGGCCGTTTCCCGTTCCGAACCCCCGGCAGGCCGTTTTTGAGCCTAAGTGTTGGAAAATCGTGTGTCTCGGTCGTAATTCTCTAACTGGGAGTCTTATTTGCGAACCGTCAGAAAATACAAGTCACTCTACCCTCCAGCAAAGTGCTCGTGCTGATTTCGGAATTTTCCCGCCGCCGTTTCCCGTTCCGCACCCCCGGCGGGCCATTTTCGAGCCTAAGTGTTGGAAAATCATATGTTTCGCACGTAATTCCCTAACTGGGAGTCCTATTTGGGAACTGTCAGTTCCTACAAGTCACTCTACCCTCGAGCGAAGTGCTCGTGCCGATTTCGGAATTTTCCCGCCGCCGTTTCCCGTTCCGAACCCCCGGCGGGCCATTTTCGAGCCTAAGTGTTGGAAAATCGTGTGTTTCGCACGTAATTCTCTAACCGGGAGTCCTATTTGCGAACCGTCAGTTCCTACAAGTCACTCTACCCTCGAGCGAAGTGCTCATGCCGATTTCGGAATTTTCCCGCGGCCGTTTCCCGTTCCAGACCCCCGGCGGGCCGTTTTTGAGCCTAAGTATTGGAAAATCATGTGTCTCGGTCGTAATTCTCTAACCGGGAGTCCTATTTGCGAACCGTCAGTTCCTACAAGTCACTCTACCCTCGAGTGAAGTGCTCATGCCGGTTTCGGAATTTTCCTGCGGCCGTTTCCCGTTCCGGACCCCCGGCGGGCCGTTTTCGAGCCTAAGTGTTGGAAAATCGTGTGTCTCGGTCGTAATTCTCTAACCGGGAGTCCTATTTGCCAACCGTCAGTTCCTACAAGTCACTCTACTCTCGACCGAAGTGCTCGTGCCGATTTTGGAATTTTCCCATGGCCGTTTCCCGTTCCAGACCCCCGGCGGGCCGTTTTTGAGCCTAAGTATTGGAAAATCATGTGTCTCGGTTGTAATTCTCTAACCGGGAGTTCTATTTGCGAACCGTCAGTTCCTACAAGTCACTCTACCCTCGAGTGAAGTGCTCATGCCGGTTTCGGAATTTTCCTGCGGCCGTTTCCCGTTCTGGACCCCCGGCGGGCCGTTTTCGAGCCTAAGTGTTGGAAAATCTTGTGTCTCGGTCGTAATTCTCTAACCGGGAGTCCTATTTGCGAACCGTCAGTTCCTACAAGTCACTCTACCCTCGAGTGAAGTGCTCATGCCGGTTTAGGAATTTTCCTGCGGCCGTTTCCTGTACCGGACCCCCGGCGGGCCGTTTTCGAGACTAAGTGTTGGAAAATCGTGTGTTTCGGTCGTAATTCTCTAACCGGGAATCCTATTTGCGAACCGTCAGTTCCTACAAGTCACTCTACCCTCGAGCGAAGTGCTCGTGCTGGTTTCGAAATTTTCCCGCAGCTGTTTCCCGTACCAGACCCCCGGCGGGCCGTTTTCAAGCC
This sequence comes from Litsea cubeba, assembly GCA_012931725.1. Taxonomy (NCBI): domain Eukaryota; kingdom Viridiplantae; phylum Streptophyta; class Magnoliopsida; order Laurales; family Lauraceae; genus Litsea; species Litsea cubeba. Next base: position 41,683 of record WHSA01001145.1, read on the forward strand.
TAAGTGTTGGAAAATCGTGTGTTTCGGTCGTAATTCTCTAACCGGGAGTCTTATTTGCGAACCGTCAGTTCTCTACCCTCGAGCGAAGTGCTCGTGCCGGTGTCGGAATTTTCCCACGGCTGTTTCCCATTCCAGACCCCCGGCGGGCCGTTTTCGAGCCTAAGTGTTGGAAAATCGTGTGTTTCGATCGTAATTCTCTAACCGGGGGTCCTATTTGCAAACCGTAAGTTCCTACAAGTCACTCTACCCTCGAGCGAAGTGCTCATGCTGGTTTCGGAATTTTCCCGCGGCCGTTTCCCATTTCGAGATTTTGGAGATAGAATTATAATGGTAGAATTTCAGTTAGCGAAATACCTCCAGCAGAACTGACTTACAACAATGAATCATAACTTCAGAGTGCATGACTATCACTAAATGAACATCACAGATAGAGTGTGAAGAATGCCACCTGTTGGGAAGTTTGGCAGTATCAATAGAAGGTAAAAGTATTATCAAAGTGTTGTTGTTCTTCTGGAGACAAGTTTCTGGCAAACTTCCCAAAGCAAACAACATCCTGCACAATTTAAATTGGAACCATCTGAGCTACATAATAACAAAGCAAGGGAAAAAAATACAAATGCACATTCACCCAAAGGCACAAAAGCAAGCATAGAAACAGCTGTGCACACGGCCGAAAACATAAGAACCGTATAAAATAGAATAACATGATGAGAAATAGAAATTTTCTATATGATGCCTTATACTACTTTAGAGGTCAAGGCCAAAATGAAGAAGAAACGAATCAGTGTTATTTCAACTGCAAATTTTTTTTGAGAACTTTATGTTATTTCAACTGCACCCACATCGACACAAGGTCCATCCTTGTAACAAAATCTTGTCCCACCATTTCAATACATCCATGTTTCAAACAACAATCAGGTTTAAAATACGAAAAAAAACACACTCAAAAGTACCCACTTACTAAAGAAGCATGTCCCATCCTTCTCTCTCTATCATGTGTACTCAAGCTTTTTGCAAAGAGAAATACATCCATGTTTCAAACAACACTTGGATGCAACTTGATTTTGGTGCAAATCTACACCCTTTCGTTCATTAATCATCTTCTTTCATTCCTGTTCATTAATCACCTTCAAGCATAGAACAACCCCAACTCAAAGAAGTGGAATCGAATGGAAAGAGGGATAGAAATAAAGAATATTTAAAGAAGGCATCTAAAAGGAACAAATAAACCACTAACAAATAAATGAAACTGAAAACAAATATAAAAACATGTAGAAGAAAACAAATATACCTGGTACAAGACCACTAACCATCACATCCATTGGTATAAATTATGTCCCTGCACAAGACATGGAATATGTTGTGAAATGTCCACATTCATTGTTGATTCAAAGAATAATTGGCTTATTACCCAAATTGAACTGCTGCACTCTATTTGCATCAGCCACAACCTTAGAATTATCTTTCAATGCTCTTCCTTTGTTCTTCCCTCCGTTAGATTTCCCAGCCATTCTCACCCTTGACAACATTTAAAAAAATTTCTAATGTAAAAGATTTCTCGAAAACGGCATAGTCTCCCCTGTACGTGTGACATTTAAATTTTTTTTACAACCTGCTAAGTACCTGTACATGACAAAAAAACACTTGATATAAACAACCCAATGCCCCAACACACTACAAAGTCATTCACCACTACGTCATCAGTCATACACCATTCGACCATAGCACTTCAATACCACAACCCAATAACATCTTCTAAAATTGAGAACAGTAAGAACTAAATAACATCTTCTAAAATTCCATCAAACAGCTAAAGGGCATTTTTCATAAGATGGCAGCTAGATCTGGATTATTGCATAGAATTCAATGTTGCCCAATGATGAAATAACAAATACATATGCTGGAGATGTGCAAATAGATGAGCAGAGTACAAAGAAAGGATAGAAGTAGGAATCCACATGGGAGACAATCTAAAAGTCATATGATGGAAGAGAAAAAAGTTACTTTTTGTATAGCCAAAACCCCACATCATCTACTTGCGGGACAAAAAATTAAGAAACAAGCGAATTTCGTCACCACATTTGAGAACAAAGCATCAAGGAACAACAGACATATCAAAAGCCATTCAAGAACAGACATATCAAAAGCCATTCAAGAACAGCAGATGATAAAACTGATGTCAATCCACAAGCATCCCTCTGTACTCTTACTGAAGTCCTTGTTGTAGCCATGCCAATAGGGATTATTTTGGAAACCAGAGTAAAAAACACACTGATCTACCAAATAGGAACAAATTCCAATTCTCCCAATTTAAAGAAGTTGGAAAGCGAAGCCAAAATCCATCACTGTGGACATACAGAAGCTAAGAAATCAACAAGCAAGGTACATGCAAATTAATTAAACAAAGATAATTGACAATAGTCAACAGAAGTGAAAATCAACAACCAAAATGGAACTACTGTATTTTTTCATAAAGATGATACTTTATTAAAATTTTGAATGAGACTGAAAAAAAAGGAGGGAGAGAGAGAGAGAGAGATATGTTGTCAAAAAGTATTAAAGTCCTAAACAAATCAGTTAAGTAAAACCAGAGTGTTGACACCAAAAATATCACTTTGCCTCTTCAAGATCCAAAGAGCTACATGAAGTCGCAACCTGCCATAAATAGGTAATGCTGCTTCCAAAAATCAAATCTTGTCAGAATCAAACAAAAACTGCAAGATTCTTCCAGACAGCCAAAAGAGGAGTACACAAGAAGTTTCGGGCCATTTCAAAATCATTTGGCCTAACTTCGCTTCTCCGACAGCTGAAAAGGAGCTCTCGGCGGCAAAAGCATCGGAGACACCAAATCTTCGATCAGGGCCGATGGATGGTCTCAAAATACTTCCAAAAGGCTCCACGTCAAGTTCCGAGTCAAACCGACAACGTTTGACCCTACATCAACCCTCGAATAGCTAAATCAAGCCTCTCGGCGGCGAGAACCACCGAGGCCATTACTCATCAGATAGAGCACATGGACGGCTTCAAAATGCTTATAAAGGGCTACACGTCAAATTTCAGGTCATTTCCACAACATTTGACCATAGTTTGACGCTCGGAAGCCAAATCAGGCCTCTCGGCGGCAAAGCTCTCCGGGACCATGGTTTCCAAGACAGAGCCTATGGATCATTTTAAAATGACTCCAATAGGTTCCCTGTCAAATTTCAAGTCAATCGGACATCGGTTGACCGCACATCAAACCGCGACATCTTCATTGCGACAAAAAGCAAGTCTACTGGTGATAGGACCCCAAACGGCTTCAAAACTCAAACAAAAGCCTATGGTTCGTCTTATTTATTGCTCAGGAGGCTTCACACCAAATTTCAAGTCATTCCGACATCGTTTGACCCAATTTCAGCTTCTGACGGAAAATCGACAGCTCTGCGTGACAAAGTCTTCGGCTTTCTCAGGAAATTGGAAACTTTGCAAAATAAAATGCAAGGATTCTCATCAGGTTTCCTACAAAGAAATCAGGCCAATAAATGGTCAAAATGTCAAGGAAAAATACAGAAGGAAAAAGAATCGAAAAAACAGCAAAACCGGACACAAAACGGGACACAAAGGGGGGAAAACCCCCCAGGGTCGCAGGCCCCTGCGACCCTGGCCAAGGGTCGCCGGCGACCTTGGAGCCCGGGGTCGCCGGGAAGGCCCCGGAAACCCGGTTTTCGCCGTTTTTTTCGCGATTCGAAGAGCCCAGCCTCTGGTACTTTCCAAAATTCATGCTTTTGAGACACCAAGTCCTCTGACATCCGTCCAAAACACGGGTCAATCATCAAGAGTATCGAAAACAATATTGATCGCCACCCGGTCAACCAAAAAAAAATGTTCTTTCTACCCGACCGATCGAGAAATCGGCAGGACAGATGGCACCGACCCGCTGTTGGCAACAAACACCTGAAATTACATGGTCATCTGATGTCGATCTACATGAAGATCCATCGATGATCATCGACAGAAGAATCCCAAAAGACGTGGCACGGCCCGCGACTCTTCAGCTGCTCGGCGACCACTTAATGCGATTAATTGACTAGCTTTATTACAGTCATTAATCCATTTCTTTGGACGGCCCAATCAGAAGCAAGCATTCGGGAGTTACAAGTCAAGAGATTCATGGCATTTAACCCATGAAACTCCTCCCATCATGGCGATTAAAGGCGATTAAATGCCCTCAATCTCCTCCGGCCAATCAGAAGCCAAGAAAAAGGAGTTACAAAATAAAGAATTCAATTCTGTAACTCCTCCCTTTATGTAGCTTTATGACAATCAAAGCTCATAAACCCTCCTAAATGGCCACCTAAAAAGCCTATAAATAGGAGAGCTCTCCAAGAAGAAAAAGACAGACAACGAAAATCACAGACAGAAGCACAGAAATCCAGAGAAAGGAAAAAGAGAGAAAACTCTGCGGAAGTTCTACACCGGCCACCGCTACAAGGTGACAAAAGTCCTTTGGGGGGTACCCCCCCCCCAAGGTCCTTGCCTTCTCCTCCTGCCTCCAATGGCTTAGATGTGGCTTTTCAGCCCGTCTACTCGGCTTTTTATTAGATATAGGACCTCCTTTTGGTCTTTGTCCTCTAAAAACCTGAGGTTATAGCCAAGCCAAGCGAATCAATAGCATCCTCTGTTCTCATCTGCATGGATGATGGCGAAGCCCACATATGGCTTGCGACCGTCAATCTAAACGGGTCCCCTACAATCTCCTGAGAAGTTAGATCCTCCTTTTCTTGCTTTTCATTGTAGTTTGTATTTTTTTAAAGGAGACAAAAATCACAACTCTTGTCTTTCATTATTGATAAGGATTGTAAATCGGCTATAAACGCCAAAATCGACTATAAACGCCAAAAATCGGCTATAAACGCCAAAATCGTCTATAAATGCCAAAAAAATCGCCTTTCACGGCAAACCAAGAAAAATGTCTCTTTTCTTAAATATATGTGCAATGGAAAACTTGAAAGAAGTTGATTTCCTTTTTACTTGCGAAGGTTGATCTCCGGATCACCACTTGCAATTCCAAGTAAAAATAGAGAATCTGGCACACCCACAAAAAAAAAAGAAATGTTGATGCACGCCCCTGCCCCCTGGTTACGAAAGGGTCGGAACCAAACGGACTCCCACGTCCGCCGACCTCGGCAGGAACCGAGCATTGGGGCGCGGTCCATCACAGAGCACAAAAACAAAGGGAAGAGAGAACATAATATCAAACAATCATGTTTTTTTTTTCAATAAATTCAACATTCAACCAAAAAGAACAAATAAACAAAGAAATTCAATTTTTCTAAAATAAATTACTAAAACAACCCATAATGCAACTCAACAATATTAAAAAATTTCTACCAAAAAAAAACAATATTAACAAATCAAATTAGCAACTACTTCTATAACTAAATCTTTTAAAAATCTGCAAGAAACAATGACACCCATTTTTTTTGCCAGAATGATCAAATATACAGAATAAACTCCAGCCAGCAAAGACAACCATTTTGTATGTCTCTTTGCCTATATAAATATAAATAAATCTATTCATATAAACTTACTGTATACAATTTGTCCCACAAAACCCAGTCTTTAACAAGATTCAGGAAAAAAAAAGTCCCATTTTATTGAGTTAATTAAAAAAAAACTTGAATATCCCCCAACCCAACAATCAAGTAAACTTCAAACAACAAAACCCATTTCACCAAAACTCCAACAACCCAAAAATACACACCTCAATTCAAAATAGCAGAATAGCTTAATCCTGATCAGAAACACAGAAAGCAACAAACTTGGGCAGAATCAGATTAAACATTCCTACCAAACTCAATTCAAACCCCAATTAAGAAAAAGCTAGCTTCTTTATCTCAAAAGATAAATCTAGCCTCCAATTACAAGATAAAAACAGCAAGAACAGAAGGAGAGATAATCAAAGCTACCATTTTTTTTTGTACGCCTATGTGATTCGGCAGATGGCAGCTTTTCAAATCGGAATATATTCACAAATATGAAAGTGAGCATAAAAGACATCATGGTAAAATGAGAAATAAGATGAAACGAAATCACCACAAACTAAGAAAAATCCCCAGATAAATTGAACAAACCCAAAAAGAAAAAAGAAAAAAGAAAAAGGGGGAGGCTAGCTAAATGAGAAACCTTCCAGACCCATTCGATTTTCACCTTCACCACATTCCACCTCGATCATGTTTCATTCCATTCGACCCCACTACAATCCATCAAACAACACACAACACATTGCATCACATAAGAGACATGCCAAAAAAAAAAAAAAGCCAAGCCGTCCCCTAAGATGGCCAAGATGTACCCCAAAATCCATGGCCACATCACGAATTAGATAAACCACAATCAGACCGATCTGAATGCCAAAATAATCATGGCCATTTTCTTTATCCCATCAAAATCCCAACTAGTCACAGTAAATACCCATTTTCCACCCAAACCAATTTTGCCATGAAGTTGCCACTGTGCAGCCTTTCAAATCGGAATCAAGGGGCTGGGATTGAACAACCTCACAGCTGAGACGGCTCCACTCCTTCCTCCCTCACCAAGATCCACCACGCCCATGGCTGCCCTGGGCCAAAACCGAGCCCAAAACCCCATTCTTCAACCACAGTTTAAAAAGAAAAAATAGAGAAATGGAGGAAGAGAAGGAAAATGGGGACAACATACCTGGGCGTCGAAGGACGCACGCCTGCTCCTCCCCTCCTCCTTTTTCTCCCTTCCTTTCCTCCTCTTCTTTCCCCCTTCCGGTTTCTGCCCCCTCGTCCTCCACCTGAAACAGCAGCAGAAAAGAAAAAAAAGGCGTCTAAATGAGGAGAGAGAAAAGAGAGAGCGAGACAGAGAAAGCAGAGAGCGAGAGAGAGAGGGGAAGAGCAGATCGAGCGCAGAGAGATCGCGCGCGAGAGAGAGAAATAGGAGAGTGAGAGGAGAGAGCGAGACGGACAGCAGAGAGAGTGAGATAGCAGGAAAAAGAGAAAAGAAAAGAGGGAAAAGAGGGCTCTCGGCGGGAGAGGGAAAAAAAACTTGAAAATTTAATGCCACTAATTTTCGTCGCAAAAGAAATAAAATTTTATCGGCAAAAATTATTTTATTTTTATTATATCAAAACATGAAGTCTACCAACCTTTAAACGTCGGTAATAAATATTTCAATGCTAATTTTCGTCGATAAAGGACTCTAATTTTTAATTTTCCTAAAAATAAGTTAAACATTATCGATGTTTTACAAAAAAACGCCGCTAAACGTTCATTTTATTGACGTCATATAATTCGTCGATAATAGTCTCTGATAGTTTTACCGGCGTAAAAAAAAGATTTTCCAACACTTAGGCTCGAAAACGGCCTGCCGGGGGAGGAAGAAGAGAAGAGAGGAAGAGAGAGAGAGAATCAAGGGAGAGAGGGAGTGGTGTGTAGGTGGGCGCAGGGCGGAACAGTGGAGGAAGCAGGGGAGAGGGAAAGGAATAGGGAAAGAAGAATAGAAGAGAAAAGAGAGAGAGAGCCGAGGGAGAGAGGGAGTGATGTGCAGGTGCGCAGGCGAGGGGAGATAGGGGAGGAAGAAGAAGAGAGGAAGGGAGGGAGGAGAGCAGACAGAGAGATGGCGAACGAGGGAGAGAGGGAATAGAGAAGAAAGAGAGAGGAGAGGGGGAATGGTGCGCGGTGTGTGCGGAGGGCAGGAAGAGGGAGGGGTGTACCTGGTGCAGGGGAGGCATCCGGCGGCGCGAGGAGGAAGATGAAGGCTCTGCTGGCGTCGGGGACGAAGTGGGTGGCGGAGTCGTCGGAGTGGATGTGGATGGATAGGAAAGAGAGGGTGAGGAAGATGCCGGAGCTGCTGCGCGGGGACTTTTACAGAAAAACATCACTAAAAGTTTATTTTACTAACGTCATAAAATTCGTTGATAATAGAATTCGTCAATAATAGTCTGTGATATTTATTTTCCTTCAAAATGATGTTAATAATAAAAAGAGGGGTTTCGGTGGCAGGAAAGGGAAAAAATTGGTAAATTTTTCAACGATTATTTTCATCGCAAAAAATAGATTTTTCGTCAATAAAAATTATTTTAATTATTTTAATTGAAAATAAGTAAAAAAGACTACCAACCTTTACTGATGTTTTATATTAAACATCGGTGATAAATTTTCCGACACTGATTTTCATCTCCTTCTCCATTCTTCTCTTTCCCTTCTCTTCTCCTACTCTTTTACTCTCCCTCACAACCACCCACTGCACTGCATCACCACCTGGCTTGCATAGCCACTGCACTCACCTTGCACCACCTTCGGAGAAAGAATTATAATGGTAGAATTTAAGTTCATCATACGACTTAAACTCGGAGATAGAAATATAATGGTAGAATTTAAGTTCATCATACGACTTCAAATTCGATGTTTATTTAAAATAATAAAAGTAGGGCAAGTGTACAAGCTTGACAGTCACGGGTAGACCAAAAGTCTGTCCTATGACCAAATTCAGATTGAATTGTTTGAGAGTCAGTTTCTTTCCTTTCATATATTTCATTTCGAATTTAAAAACAGATGACATGGGAGGTACACCTAAAAACTGAGGAGATGATGCATCTTCTGGAGTTACCTGCTTATATTTCTTGTAGATTCGCTTGGTTACTATGTTCTTGGATTCATCATTAATCGACATGGCATTGCACATCTCAGCCTGGTACTCATCATAATGAGGCTCCCATTTCTTCAAATAAGCGGCTAAAACTATTAGGCCAAAATTCATATTTCAACAACTACTAGCACCGGTGTTTTCCTTTTTCTTTCTAAGAGAAGAAGGCCATAAACCTAGATCTAGATCTCAATCACATTCACACCACATCCTTCAAGGCCTCACTCTATCATCCATGTCAGCAATAGTTTTACCAAAGTAAAATAAAAATAAAAAAGGATTTTCTAACACTTAGGATCGAAAAACGGCTCGCCGGGGGTTCGAAACAGGAAACGGCCACCGAAAAATTTGGAAACCGGCGCGAGCACTTCGCTCGAGGATAAAGTAAATTGACGGAACTGACGGTTCGCAAATAGGACTCTCGGTTAGAGAATTAGAAGCAAAACATAGGATTTTCTAACACTTAGGTTCGAAAATGGCCCGCAGGGTGTACGGAATGGGAAAAGGCTCCGAAAAATTTGGAAACCGACACGAGCACCTCGCTCGAGGCGAAATTAACTTGAAGGAACTGACGGCTCGTAAATCGGAATCCCGGATAATGAATTAACCCTTAAAACGTTGGATTTTTAACACTTAGGTTCAGTTTGGCATCTCTACTTTTCTCTTCTTATTGGCTTAAAACTGATGGAATCTGGTTTTAGCATGTTTGGATGAAGCTTCTACTATGTCCATTTCAAATTGCACTAAGACAAACATTTGTGATCCAAACCGTTGATCATGTTAGGGGGGCTAAAAACGGCTATGATACCAAAAGTCAACCATTGGAACATTATAGATTGTGATGTATTGATGAAAACGTACAGACCATTAGATCATAATTTATGGAATTTTGTACGCCCTATTTTCGCAATAAAAATTTTTAGTCCTCTTCAAAAGGTCATTTATAGTTATAGGTCCCAACCCCAAATGTTGATTCAATATGGATAATGAAATATATTTGAAATAAATATCAATCATTGGATTAATGCATGGTTACTACAGTGCATTCACGAGTTATGACATGCAGTCCGTTTTTTCTACATTTCCGAACAATCTGGATCTCTAATGCAGGATATGGACCATAGACCCCCTTTATATGGCAAGTAATGTTTACTGGATCAAATTCCAACGATTGATCCTTCATGTATTGTGAGATATTGACAAAAAGGACCAAAGGGTTAATGGTTCAATTTTAATTTTTGTGGGTTACTTTTTCCCGATCTAAACCTAAAATCCTCTTTAGGAGGTCAACAATGATTATCTGGTCAAATCTTATCACTTGATTCATCATGGATATAATTATTTTATTTTCGTTAGTAAAATGAATATAAAAATAAATAAACAGATTTACCGACATTTAATTTCATCGGTAAAAGTAAAAAATAAAACTTTAAAAAGAGATTTACCGACGTGTTTATTTTGTTGGTAACATGATCGTAAAAATAAATGAAAATTAATAAACATATTTACCGACGACTAATTTCATCGTTAAAGGTAAAAATAAAAATTTAAAAAGATATTTAACGACGTTTTTATTTTCGTCGGTACAATTAATATAAAAATTAATAAAAATTAATAAACATATTTATCGACTAAAATTAATATAAAAATAAATAAATATTCATAAACATATTTACTGAAGTTTAATTTCGTCGGTAAAAGTAAAAAAGGAAATTAAAAGCATATTTACCGACGTTTTATTTCGTCGGTAAAATTTAAAAAATAATTTTTTTTTTAAATTTAAGAATGGCCTTTGTCGACGTTTTATTACAAAACGTCGGTAAAGGGTGAACTTCTGGCCACGTTTTTTAGAAACGTCGGTAAAAGTCTATACTTTTGCCGCCATTGTGAAAAACGTCGGTAAAGGTCTACCCTTTAACGGACGAAAATAAAAGCGTCGGCAAAGGTATACCCTTTACCGACGATTTTTAAAAAACGTGGCTAAAAGTGCAACTTGTTGTAGTGGCAAGGCCGGTGCCAACTCCATACAACTATTGATTCTTTCATTTTGTTATGTCGAAGGAAATGAAAAGGTATGCTCGGTATGAATTTGGGTGCTGATGCAGCTTTGCCGCTACTTGCATTGGCGGCAAAGTCCATTTGCCGGTTTTCCTCCTCTCAGAGAGGAGGAAATCCGGCACTTGCAGCTATGACATTGCAACCCGACTCTTTTTCCCTCTTTTACATCTTGGTGGGGTCCCGGGTATGGGCTTTGGTCCAAACAATGAAGGATGGGTGCATACGATTATTGTTTAAATGCAATCATATCAAGTCACATGAAAAACACGGCATATCACTTGTTTGGGGAATTTACCTTGCCGGTGAAGTAAAGTGAATGGTTAATGCAGGAGAGAACAAAATTAAAGGTTTGGTCGCACCAAAAGCAGAGATAATAGCTTTTCGAAGTTTTTTTTTTTAAATATAGTATGATGTACCCTCATCCGAAATTAAAAAAGCTAACCCACAAGAAGGATCACCAAAAATGTTTAGTCACTTTATTGTTGGGACTTGGCACACATTTTTTATCTCTATGCCCAGAGATCTTGATTACATGGTGAATGGGCTGCTTCTTAAAATTGCGGCTTACCTAGTTATATTCCACTCAAATAAATTACTCATATCTTGATTCACTAATTTCATGCTATAGAGAGCAAGGCCGGTGCCAACTTCATGCTATTATTGATTATTTCATTTTGTTATGCCGAAGGAAATGAAAACGTATGCTCGGTATGAATTTGGGTGCTGATGCAGCTTTGCCGCTACTTGCATTGGCGGCAAAGTCCATTTGCCGGTTTTTCCTCCTCTATAAGGGAAGGAAAAGTGGCATTTGCAAGATTTCCGCTGTTAGGAACGGCGGAAAAGCTGCAAATGCCACTTTTCCTCCTCTCAGAAAGGAGGAAATCCGGCACTTGCAGCTATGACATTGCAACCCAATTCTTTTTCCCCTCTTTTACATCTTGGTGGGGTCCCGGGTAGGGGCTTTGGTCAAAACAATGAAGGATGGGTGTATTCAATTATTATTTAAATTCAATCATATCATGTCACATGATAAACACGGCATATCACTTGTTTGGGGAATTTACCTTACCGGTGAAGTAAAGTGAATGGTTAATGCAGGAGAGAAAAAAATTAAAGGTTCGGTCGTACCAAAGGCAGAGATAATAGCTTTTTGAAGTTTTTTTTTTTTAAATATAGTATGATGTGCCCTCATCCGAAATTAAAGAAGCTAACCCACAAGAAGGATCACCAATAATGTTTAGTCACTTTATTGTTGGGACTTGGCACACATGTTTGACCTCTATGCTACAGAGATCTTGATTACATGGTGAATGGGCTGCTTCTTAAACTCGCGGCTTGCCTAGTTATATTCCACTCAAATAAATGACTCATATCTTGATTCGTTAATTTCATGCAATAGTGAGCAAGGCCGGTGCCAACTCCATGCAACTATTGATTCTTTCATTTTGTTATGTCGAAGGAAATGAAAAGGTATGCTTGGTATGAATTTGGGTGCTGATGCAGCTGTTGACCCCAAAAATGTCACTTTGCCTCTTCAAGATCCAAAGAGCTACTTGAAGTCGCAACCTGCCATAAATAGGCAATACTACTTCCAAAAATCAAATCTTGTCAGAATCAAACAAAAACTGCAAGATCCTTCAAGACAGCCAAAAGAGGAGTACACAAGAAGTTTCGGGCCATCTCGAAATTATTTGGCCTAACTTCACTTCTCCGACAGCCGAAAAGGAGCTCCTGGCGGCGAAAGCATCGGAAACACCAAATCTTCGATCAGAGCCGATGGATGGTCTCAAAATACATCCAAAAGGCTCCACGTCAAGTTCCGAGTCAAACGGACAACGTTTGACCCTACATCAACCCTTGAACAGCTAAATCAGGCCTTTCGGTGGTGAAGTTCCCCGGGACCATGGTTTTCAAGACAGAGCCTATGGATCATCTTAAAATGACTCCAATAAGTTCCCTGTCAAATTTCAAGTGAATCGGACATCGGTTGACCGCACATCAAGCCGCGACATCTTCATCGCGACAAAAGCAAGTCTACTAGTGATAGGACCCAAAACGGTTTCAAAACTCAAACAAAAGCCTATGGTTGGTCTTATTTATTGTTCAGTAGGCTTCACACTAAATTTCAGGTCATTCCGACATCGTTTGTCCCAGTTTTAGCTTCTTACGGAAAATCGGCAGCTCTGCGCGACAAAGTCTTCGGCTTTCTCGAAAAATTAGAAACTTTGCAAAACAAAATGCAAGGATTCTCATCAGGTTTTCTACAGGGAAATCAGGCCATAAATGATAAAAAATGTCAAAGAAAAATACAGAAGAAAAAAGAATAAAAAACCACGCAAAAACGGACACAAAACGGGACAAAAGAGGGGAAAACCCCCCCAGGGCGCAGACCCCTTTGACCCTGGAGCCAGGGATCGCCGAGAAGCCCCCAGAAACCCCGTTTTTTCGCCGTTTTTTCACGATTCGAAGCATCTGGCCTCTGGTGTTTTCCAAAATTCATACTTTTGAGACACCAAATCCTCTGACATCCGTCAAAAAAACGGGTCAATCATCAAGAGTATCGAAAACAACATTGATCGCCACCCGGTTAACCAAAAAAAGTGTGCTTTCCACCCGACCGATCAAGAAATCAACAGGACAGATGGCACCGACCCGCTGTTGGCAACCAACACCTGAAGTTACATGGTCATCTGATGTCGATCTACATGAAGATCCATCGATGATCATCGCCAGAAGAATCCCAAAAGACGCGGCAAGGCCCGCGACTCTTCAACTGCTCGGCGACCACTTAATGCGATTAATTGACTAGCTTTATTACAGTCATTAATCCATTTCTTTGGACGGACCAATCAGAAGCAAGCATCCAGGAGTTACAAGTCAAGAGATTCATGGCATTTAACCCATGAAACTCCTCCCATCATGGTGATTAAATGCCCTCAATCTCCTCCAGTCAATCAGAAGCCAAGAAGAAGGAGTTATAAAATAAAGAATTCAATCTTGTAACTCCTCCCTTTATGTAGCTTTATGACAATTAAGGCTCATAAACCCTCCTAAATGGCTACCTAAAAGCCTATAAATACGAGAGCTCTCCAAGAAGAAAAAAATCACAAACACACAGACAACAGACTGCAGAAAATCCGGAAACTCAGACAGAAAAAGGCATTAGAAATCTAAGATAGAAAACTCTGCAGAAATCCTACACCGACCACCGCTACAAGGTGACAAAAGTCCCTTGGGGGGTACCCCCCCAAGGTCCTTGCCTTCTCCTTCTGCCTCCAATGGCTTAGACATGGCTTTTCAGCCCGTCTACTTGGTTTTTTATTGGATATAGGACCTCCTTTTGGTCTTTGTCCTCTAAAAACCCGAGGTTATAGCCTAGCCAAGCGAATCAATGGCATCCTCTGTTCTCATCTGCATGGATGATGGCGAAGTCCACATATGGCTTGCGACCGTCAATCTGAACGGGTCCCCCACAATCTCCTGAGAAGTTAGATCCTCCCTTTCTTGCTTTTCATTATAGTTTGTATTTTTTCAAAAGAGACAAAAATCACAACTCTTGTCTTTCATTATTGATAAGAATTGTAAATCGGCTATAAACGCCAAAATCGGCTATAAATGCCAAAAAAATCGCCTTTCACGGCAAATCAAGAAAAATGTCTCTTTTCTTAAATATATGTGCAATGGAAAACTTGAAAGAAGTTGATTTCTTTTTTACTTGCGAAGGTTGATCACCAGATCACCACTTGCAATTCCAAGTAAAAATAGAAAATCTGGCACACCCATACAAAAGAAATGTTGATGCACGCCCTTGCCCCCCGGTTACGAAAGGGTCGGACCCAACGGACTCCCACGTCCGCCGACCTCGGTAGGACAAGCACTGGGGCGCTGTCCACCCGGTGGGACCCTTTCATTTAAGAACACGATGCTGTTGACACCAAAAATGTCACTTTGCCTTTTCAAGATCCAAAGAGCTACATGAAGTCGCAACCTGCCATAAATAGGCAATGCTGCTTCCAAAAATAAAATCTTGTCAGAATCAAACAAAAACTGCAAGATTCTTCCAGACAGCCAAAAGAGGAGTACACAAGAAGTTTCGGGCCATTTCAAAATCATTTGGCCTAACTTCGCTTCTCCGACAGCCGAAAAGGAGCTCTCGGCGACAAAAGCTCTCCGGGACCATGGTTTCCAAGACAGAACCTATGGATCATCTTAAAATGACTCCAATAGGTTCCCTGTCAAATTTCAAGTCAATCGGACATCGGTTGACCACACATCAAACCGCGACATCTTCATCGCGACAAAAAGCAAGTCTGCAGGTGATAGGACCCCAAACGGCTTCAAAACTCAAACAAAAGCCTATGGTTGGTCTTATTTATTGCTCAGGAGACTTCACACCAAATTTCAGGTCATTCCGACATCGTTTGACCTAGTTTCAGCTTCTGACGGGAAATCGGCAACTCTGCGCGACAAAGTCTTCGGCTTTCTCAGGAAATTGGAAACTTTGCAAAATAAAATGCAAGGATTCTCATCAGGTTTCCTACAAAGAAATCAGGCCAATAAATGGTCAAAATGTCAAGGAAAAGTACAGAAGAAAAAAGAATCAGAAAAAAGCAAAAACGGACGCAAAACGGGACACGAAAGGGGGAAAACCCCCCCAGGGTCGCAGACCCCTGCGACCCTGGGCCAGGGTCGCCGGCGACCATGGACCCCGGGTGCCCCGGAAACCCCGGTTTTCGCCGTTTTTTCGCGATTCGAGAAGCCCAGCCTCTGGTACTTTCCAAAATTCATGCTTTTGAGACACCAAGTCCTCTGACATCCGTCCAAAACACGGGTAAATCATCAAGAGTATCGAAGACAGTATTGATCGCCACCCGGTCAACCAAAAAAGTGTGCTTTCCACCCGACCGATCGAGAAATCGACAGGACAGATGGCACCGACCCGCTGTTGGCAACAAACACCTGAAATTACATGGTCATCTGATGTCGATCTACATGAAGATCCATCGATGATCATCAACAGAAGAATTCCAAAAGACGTGGCACGGCCCGCGACTCTTCAGCTGCTCGGCGACCACTTAATGCGATTAATTGACTAGCTTTATTACAGTCATTAATCCATTTCTTTGGACGGCCCAATCAGAAGCAAGCATTCGGGAGTTACAAGTCAAGAGATTCATGGCATTTAAACCATGAAACTCCTCCCATCATGGCGATTAAAGGCGATTAAATGCCCTCAATCTCCTCCGGCCAATCAGAAGCCAAGAAAAAGGAGTTACAAAATAAACAATTCAATTTTGTAACTCCTCCCATTATGCGGCTTAATGACAATAAAAGCCCATAAACCCACCTAAAGGGCTACCTAAAAGCCTATAAATAGGAGGGCTCTCCAAGAAGAAAAAACAATCAGAAAGCATCAGAAAAATCAGAGAAAAAAGCACAGAAATCTAGAGAAAGGAAAAAGAGAGAAAACTCTGCGGAAATTCTACACCGGCCACCACAACAAGGTGATAAAAGTCCCTTGGGGGTACCCCCCCCCAAGGTCCTTGCCTTCTCCTCCTGCCTCCAATGGCTTAGATATGGCTTTTCAGCCCGTCTACTCGGTTTTTTATTGGACATAGGACCTTCCTTTGGTCTTTGTCTTCTAAAAACCCGAGGTTATAGCCAAGCCAAGCGAATCAAATAGCATCCTCTGTTCTCATCTGCATGGATGATGGCGAAGCCCACATATGGCTTGCGACCGTCAATCTAAACGAGTCCCCCACAATCTCCTGAGAAGTTAGATCCTCCTTTTCTTGCTTTTCATTGTAGTTTGTATTTTTTCAAAAGAGACAAAAATCACAATTCTTGTCTTTCATTATTGATAAGGATTGTAAATCGGCTATAATGCCAAAATCGGCTATAACGCCAAAATCGGCTATAAACGCCAAAAATCGGCTATAAACGCCAAAATCGGCTATAAATGCCAAAAAAAAATCGCCTTTCACGGCAAATCAAGAAAATGTCTCTTTTCTTAAATATATGTGCAATGGAAAACTTGAAAGAAGTTGATTTCCTTTTTACTTGCGAAGGTTGATCTCCGGATCACCACTTGCAATTCCAAGTAAAATAGAAAATCTGGCACACCCACAAAAAAAGAAATGTTGATGCACGCCCCTGCCCCCCGGTTACGAAAGGGTCGGACCCGACGGACTCCCACGTCCGCCGACCTCGGTAGGAACCAAGCAGGAGCGCGGTCCATCAAGCTGGCATCACCCGGTGGGACTCGTTTATTTGAGAACACGATGCTAGAAATGAAATATTTGCATATCATATATTTTGCTCTATGCTTATATTTCTTTTCTCGATTCCTTGGCTACTTTATAATTGGTGGCCTATGTTGAATTCTGCAAAAAAAATGAGATGAGATTTTTTGTTTGGAAATTTCTAATTCTTTGAATTTATTTCCATTCTTTCTCTTTTCAAAAAAAAAAATTTTTAAAAAAAAAAAACAAAAAAAATCAGATTTGTCATTTTTGGATTCAAAATTGAGAAACCTTGATCCGTTCCTATCGTTCATCGCGCTTGCAGAAATGTTGAGCCTGTTCGACTAAGGTTTTGGGCCATGGTTTCTCTTCGATGAGTTCATTAAAAAATCAAAAAAAAATATATATATATATATATAAAAAAAATTTTAGATTTCTCAATTTGGATTCAAAATTGAGAAACCTTGATCCGTTCCTATCGTTCATCGCGCTTGCAGAAATGTTGAGCCTGTTCGACTAAGGTTTTGGGCCATGGTTTCTCTTCGATGAGTTCATTAAAAAATAAAAAAAATATATATATATATAAAAAAAAAAAATTTTAGATTTCTCAATTTGGATTCAAAATTGAGAAACCTTGATCTGTTCCTATCGTTCATCGCGCTTGCAGAAATGTTGAGCCTGTTCGACTAAGGTTTTGGGCCATGGTTTCTCTTCGATGAATTCATAAAAATAAAAATAAAATAAAAAAAAATATATAAAAAAAAAAAGACATAGACCACTAAGGTTAAACCAACTGTGTTCTTTGATCATGGTTGATTCAAAGAAAAGCCTTGTCCAGAGTGTGGAGACAGCTTGACTGTTCTAGGCAAGGGTCCTCCAAACGGGTTCATTAAGTAATCCTACCCTTACCTGGGGGCAATTCTATCAATCAAGATTTCATAAGACCGGGTTAGGAGGCCTATGTGTACTCTCTCGTCTTTTAAATAAAAAAAAATAAATAAATAAAAATATAAAAATTTTAAAATAAAATAAATAATAAAATAAAAAATAAAAAATAAAAAAAGATTTTAAAAAAAAAAAATCTTCAAAAAAAAAAAAAAAACTTCCGTCATTTTGGGTTTAGATTGGAGAAATCTTGGTCTTCTTCTTTCTGAGCACTGGCGCTCGCGGAAATCGCTGAGCCCGTGTTCAGATTGGAGTGCCTTTTGCTCTCTTTGATGAACCCGATATTGGCCTTTCAAAAGAAAACTCGTCATTTTTAGATTCAGATCCGAGAAATCATGGTTCATTTCTTTCTGAGCACTGGCGCTCGCGGAAATCGCTGAGCCCGTGTTCAGATTGGAATACCATCTGCTCTCTTTGATGAATCCAATCTTGACCTTTCAAAACAGAGAATCTCATCTCATAGATGCGGTCTCAAAACATTTGTGTCTAGCGGTACTAGTACGCCCTTTCAGGGTCTACTGTATTGCGACCGGCACATCTGTAACTCCAACTTTATATTCTTCTTACCTCGAGCAAGCTCTGCTTCTCGATAAGTCGAATTTAAGTTCACAATTGCTTCTAGCAGTCACTGGGATGCCCATTCCGGGCTTACCACACCTGCGATCAGAACAATTGTACCCTCTATGGCATTTTGCCTTCCTCATATTGTTTGGGTCATCTACCTCGAGCAATTTGAAAAGACGAAACCATAGAACTTCCCATTTATGATCATTATATTCTTGTGATTACTAATGGATGTGGTCTTGTTTCAGAAATTTTCGAAAAAACTAACAATGGCAGCTTCACTAACCATTACTTTCGACGAAAGCAAGCACCAACTCATGCTTCAACAGAAGCAAACCACGCGCACCTACAAGCGCCCCATCAGCTGCCGAAGTGTCAACTCCCTCGGCAACTCTGTGAACTCCGGGTCGACCTCGACTCCCCGGACTATCGTCTTCGGGACGCTGGGACCATTCCCACTTCCTGAGGAACAAGCTGCTCCCTCCAAGAAGCAGAAACTCGCCTCTCAACGTGTCACTACCGTGACACCAAAGGCGAGCACAAGAAGGCCTGAAGCCCGTGGCAGCCCCACGAAGCCTCAACCTGCAAACAACCAGGTCTACCCCAAGACTTGGTCCCCAAGACCTTCACCAAAACAAAGAAGGTCCCAGGCATCCACTAAGCCAGCATTCCTGGCCCCACTCAAGGAGAACCAGTTCTATCCTCTTGCCTACATGAAAGAGGAGAGACCCATCTCCAACCTGACTCTCAAGTCATCCCAGCATGAGCCGGCTTGTTCCTACAAGCCCAAAATCAAGTCATGCATCACAAGGCCTCCACAAGCATCTGCTAAGGCCTACAAATCTGCAGTTCGACCCTTCATATCTACAGGGGCCGAACTTCACAAATTCAAAGCTTCGCTGCAACTGGCGAAGGATAGGGTTCGCATCCTGTCCTTGCCCAGCTACAAAGAAGACAGACTCGGCTGCTGCGCCCGAGGGAGCACATCCTTCATTGTCAAAGCCCAGTCAGAGCTGACCGAAGCTCAAATTGCTCGTCGTATACGCCGCCGCGCGTCGTACCGACAAAAGAGACTACAGAAGCAAAGGACCCAGCCTCCCACACTTCAAGTCTCTCCCAAATGGGTCGAAAAAGAAAGACCCAACCAAGTTGCTGCCGTCCATATGGTTGGAAAAACCAGAAGGCGCCAAAAATCAGCAACAAAAATCCATGTCCGACGTCCAATGACCCGCAGCGTCTCAAGGACAAGAAGACATTCAGAAGAATCCCCTGCTCCTTCAAGCAAAGGACAGCAGAGTGATCCTTCCTCAAGCTCCTCTTCAAAAAGAATGAGCCCCAGCTCAGTCACCAGGACAGTTTCTTCGTTCGAATCACGAAGGATGAATGTCTTGGCTACAAATTCTGAGCCACCACCCCACAATCCACCTCCAGAAGATGCGATCACCCGCATCCAGCAGTTGGAACAGGGCCAGCAGAGGATTGAAACTCTGATGGAAAACCTTCTCCTCGCCTTCCAAAATCAGGCGAACAATGAACCTCCTCCGAATCATCAAGACGACGAGGTAAATAGAGAAGAAAATGAGTCACGCGCCCTTACCAAAAAGGACGTAGACGGTATCCTCGCCAAAGCAAAAGAAGAGGATATACTCAAAGAGCATGGGATCAAGCCACCATATCCCTTATGGATGGACTCGGTCCCGTTCCCCACCAAATTCAAGCATCCTACTCTCCAAACATATACGGGGAAAGGATCAGCCAGACAGCACGTCATCCACTTCAAGATCCTGACGGGAGCTATCGCGGATCAAGATGCCCTCAAGATCCGCCTCTTTGCAAGTACCCTAAAAGGTACGGCCTTCGATTGGTACTCCACTCTGCCGGAGGACTCAATCCAAAATTGGGCCATGCTAGAGACACGCTTCCTAACTCACTTCAAAGGTGAGGATCATCCCGCTACTATGGCTCAGCTGTGCAGCCTAAAACAGGGGGAGAATGAATCAACATATGACTTCATTCACAAGTGGAAAGCAATGGCATACAAATGCTCTGATGTATTGCCACAAGCGTCGCTAGTCGACATCTGCCGAAACAACATGAGAGCCAGAATCCGCTCCATGATCATCGGCAACAAATCAAAAAACCTGGGAGAACTCCTAGAAGCTTCCATGGAAGCTGAAACGGTGATTAAAGACCTCAACAGTCAGAAATCATCAAGAAAAGAGCCAACCGCCATTGCAACCTCTAAACCAAAGAAGAAAGAGGTCCTCAATGTGCAGACCAAGCCAGCTCCTCAGCCACCAAAGAAAGCTGAAAACAAAGCTGCTGGTAAGAGACCTGAACTCTCTGATGCCTTCAAAGAACGAGTAGAGAAGAAATACCCGTTTGATGAAGATGTTGATGAAATCTTCGGGGCTCTTGTGGCAAATGGCAAGCTCACCTTGCCTGAACCAAAAAGACCGGGTGATGTTGGCAAAACCAACGATCCTCGGTACTGTCCATACCACCAGATGATCTCGCATCCTCTCAATCAATGCTTCGTTGTGAGAGAGAAAATAAATGAGATGTGGAAAAACGGAGTCATCACCTTTGACAAAAACTATGGGTCTGCCTCCGTCAACATGGTGACATGTGGACAAACATCAAGATCACCGAAGAAGAAGATTACTACTTCCTTCAAGGTGATAAACTCAATCGAAGCGTCCGAGGAACTGGTTCCTTACCCGACACCAGACGGACAACCGATATGGGTACATCCCGATCTCCTGGAAGATGAAAATTGGGAGGTCGTGAAAATAAAGCCTACAGCTCAACAGCGAAGGCAGGCTAGGAAACATCTCCTCAAGCTCAAACGGCAAGAGAAGACCCAGCCAAAACTAGAGGTCAAAGAAAAGGCAGAGGCTTCCTCTACCGCTTCACTGGAGGTAACAAAAACATCCCTTCCAGAGACTTCAAAGGGGGTAAGGAAATTCACTCTCAGTGATTTCATGCCACCTCAATTCAGAGAAGCCATGCAGGAGACATCATACTCTTGCAATTCGGTAGTTGGATTCTCCATTGATGGATACGAGTCCAGCGACACCGATGATGGATTTGAATCCAACTACACAGATGAGTGGGAGGAGTCCCTTGAAACAGGAGAATATCTCTCCGATGAAGAATGGGTTCCTGAGTCTCATCTTATGCCAGTAATCTGGTATAACCCCTTACAGCCACAAGGATCCTGGTCTGATGATGAAGAAGACCAAGAGGCTGTACAAGAAAATGCTGCTGACCCAGCATCTCTCATTACTCCAGTGGAAATCAACAATATTGAGCCACAAAGAGATGATGAAGAAGAAGATCCGGCTCCCATGCCTGATCTTGAAGAATATGCAAGGATCTTGCAGCGACTCGCTCTAGAACAAGAGCAAGAACGCGTCAACGAGCCTCCTCGCAATCCAGAGCCTGAAGTCCCTGAAGACCATCAGGTACATCCTCCCTTAACTCCTGAAAATGGAGAAAATTGCTGGATAGACGATCCTCTTACATCCGAGGATGGGTCTGACTCCGATCAGGCAACGTCTCCTGTCAGAGCTTCCTGTAATGTGATAATTCGGGATTATAGCTCTTCCGAAGCATCGTCTGATGAGAGCACTTACACTCCGGCGACGCCTAGCAATATATCTTCTGGAGCCACCTCGTCTCACGTGACTTTCACTGAGATGACACCCTCTCAGGTTTCTTCTCCTGAGACTGTGACTTCAAAGTTCACACCCTTCCTGACTGAAGAATTCCCAGCTATTGATGCTTGGGACGATGAATTAGTCAACGAAGAAGAAAGATTGCTGGATGCTGTTCAGGACTTGTTCCCGGAAAATGCTCCATGCAACACAATCACTGAGGATGGTAACTCTGCTGCTGATGCATCCTCAGCAAATGAAAAACGACAGCCTCTTGATCCTGAAGACATTCTTCCAAACGAAGACCCTTCTCAAGAAGCTCTCGAAGTTGGTAGAGGCACCCGCTCTGGCCGGGACTACCACAAAAATTACAACCAATCTTCCTTTACATATGTAAATCCTTCGGGAAAAGATGTTGTAAGCGCCCCTAGTGGCAACAATGATGAACATGCAGGCCCTAAGGAGGCTTTCAAGTATGACTTGATTGAACACTTCAAGCACATACCTGCACGTCTGCACATCCTAGATTTGTTGCGAATGTCTCCGCACACTCGTGATAATCTCATCTCAGAATTACAAAAACTGAATGAGGATGTCGACAAACATGCCCCGCAAGTCCTCCAAATTGAAATGGATTACCGGGTCAAAAACTCAGAAGCCTCCTCAAAGGGAGAAAAGAAGAAAACTGAGGGATCATGCATTGAATGCCTCTCGGTTAAAAAAGCAGCCAGTGCAACCATCGCCTTCACAAAGGACGACCTCCTACTTGGCGAAACCAGGCATAACCGACCCCTGTACTTCACAGGGTATATCAAGGAAATGCCTATGCATAGAGTTCAGATCGACCCAGGTTCTGCACTCAACCTTATCTCCACATCGGCTCTTGAAGAGTTGGGCATCCCACCCAGCAAACTGAGCCACACATCTGTATCTATCTTTGGATACGATGGGAGTACTCAAAGGCCCATCGGCAAAATCAGGTTCAAATTGCAGATCGGTGATCTTATCTCTGAGGTCACAGTGTATGCAATAAAGACCCCTTCATGCTACAACATCCTTCTCGGACGCCCTTGGATCCATGAGAATGGTGTTGTCCCTTCAACTCTACATCAATGCATCAAGTTTGTTGGCGACGACGGCATGATACATCGAGTCTTTGCGGATAGAAAACCCTTCAAAGGTAAAGAAATCCACTTCGCAGACTCACAAATGTATGAAGGTGAAAAAGAAGAAGAGGAGAAGCATACAGCATCCTTTGCCGAAAGTCTCCAGAAAGATAAAGGCAAAGCTCCTCAACAATCACCGGAAGAAAACAAACCATCCGGTAAATCTGAAGAGAGCATGCAAACTCCCTTCATCATCTCCCTCAAATCTTCAAAGCCTTTGGTCATCACAACTAAAGTGAAGAAGGCAAAACAAAAGCCTGGGGGCAAATTTGTTGTCTCTTTCGTGTCTATCATGCAAGACACGGACTCGGATTCAGAGCCAGAAGACGACACATCGTCAAGCCAAGCTGACACTCAGCAAGTTCAGCCTGCTCTTACTCCAATGGAGACAACTTCTGACATAGAAGATCCTACGTCAGCTTCCTTCGTTGTTCCAGCAACTTCAGCAAAGGAAAAACCGATCTTCTTCCATAGATCGGATGCTTCTTCATCAAACTCCATGCTTGAACCTTTCCAAAATAAAGGTACGCCTCAACTATCCTTATACAGTTCTGTGGCACAAGCTATTATGAAGAAAATGGGCTACGACGCTCAAAACCCAGTCGGTTTGGGAGAAGGACGCGGTATTCTCACACCATTGGGGCCCGTCTTGACCAAAAGCCAGCTGGAAGATTGGAGACTCTACGGCTATATAGAAAAGTCTTCACACGGGTTAGGGTATGATCCTGACACTCCCTTGAGACAGTTGACACAAAGGCTTAAAAGTCAATATACTGACCAAGCCTCAACATCTCAAGTCCATGAAGACATCGATCTCCCTGGATATCTCTTTGATGAGTCACCTGACAAAGATCCAGGAAGCTCATCCAATTGGCACGATTTCTCCGAAAATGAAGAGGAGTTGTCCGATGGAACAGACGTGTGGACTTCTGACTCAGAAGAACCCTCATCTCCAAAAGAAGTAGCCTACTTCGACTCGGTTTCAACAGGCGATTGGGATCATCTCATAGCAAGCCTTGGGAAAATTACCGATCAAGAAGACCCGTGGAAAGGAACAAAACCTTGGTCTGGAAATGCCCTTGAAACCCCAGAAGGTTTCGTTGAGCTGGAAGCCTCCGAAAATATTGTGGAGGAACCACCTTCGAACCTTCCAACAGAAGATCTTGTTCAAAAGATAGACTTGGGAACACCAGATAACCCACGTCCTGTATTCATAAGCAAGAATATAAAGGATGATGAGTTACCCGAGTATATCGCTTTTCTTCGTGAGTTCGTTGATTGCTTTGCATGGTCTTATGCTGAAATGCCAGGCTTAGACCCCAAAATAGCAGTTCACAAACTCAATCTTCAAGAAGACATCAAGCCTGTCAAGCAAGGCCAAAGAAGATTCCGTCCAGATGTGATGGATAAAATTGAACAAGAAGTTCAAAAACTCAAAAGCGTCGGCTTCATCCGTGAGGAACAACATCCTGAATGGTTGGCCAACATTGTCCCCGTGACAAAGAAAAATGGGCAGATCAGGGTCTGTATTGACTATAGAGACCTGAATGGCGCATGCCCAAAAGATGAATTTCCGCTCCCCATACCAGAGGTAATGATTGATAATACCTGTGGATTCGAGCGAATGACATTCATGGATGGTTTCTCTGGCTACAATCAGATAAAGATGCATCCTGAGGATGAAAAACATACATCCTTTCGAACCCCATTTGGCGTGTATTGCTACACTGTCATGCCATTCGGTTTGAAGAATGCTGGTGCCACATATCAGAGGGCTATGATGAAAATATTCCAAGATATGCAGCACAAGACGGTTGAATGTTACGTTGATGATCTCGCCGTCAAAAGCAAAAGAAAAGAAGATCATCTCGAAAACCTTCGAGAAGTCTTCCTCCGGCTTCGCAAACACAAACTGCGAATGAATCCATTGAAATGCTTCTTCGGCGTCTCGTCGGGTAAGTTCCTCGGATTCTTAGTTCGGAAAGCTGGAATAGAGCTTGACCCCATAAAAGTCAAAGCCATTCTAGAAATGCCCTCTCCAAGAACCTTGAGAGAACTCAAAGGGCTTCAAGGGAGATTAGCCTACATCAGACGGTTCATCTCCAATCTTTCGGGGAAATGCCGTCCATTCTCCCGGTTGATGAAAAAAGGTGTAAACTTTGTCTGGGATGCTGACTGTGAAGCTGCTTTCCAAGACATCAAGTCATACCTGACAAAACCTCCAGTGTTAGCTGCTCCTACCACTGGAAAACCATTCATCTTGTACACAAGAGCCCTTGATCACTCTTTGGGAGCTCTGCTTGCGCAAGAAAATGATCAAAGAAAAGAAGCTGCTCTATATTACCTCAGCCGCATGCTAGTAGGTGCAGAGCATCGCTACTCTCCAGTCGAAAAAGAATGTCTTGCAGTGATGTTCGCCGTACAAAAGCTGCGTCACTACTTGCTTTCCAATACAGTCTACCTGGTCTCGAGGGTCAACCTCTTGAAGGTCCTTGTCACAAAGGCAGGTTCTCTCAATGCTCGACTGGCAAAATGGTCCATCCTTCTGTCACAATTTGATATTAGGTATGTACCACAAAAAGCAATCAAAGGGCAAGCTCTAGCGGACTTCCTCGCAGAGCATCCATTGCCTAAAGATTCTCCACTCAGAGATGATCTCCCAGACGAACCAGTCTACAATGTGGAGACTTTCTCACAAAGTGCCTCCTGGGACATGTACTTTGACGGTGCAACCAGGACAAATGAAAAAAGACAGCTGATCTCGGGAGTTGGCATCCTCTTTGTTAGCCCCGACAAATACATGATTCCACACGCTTTCTCGCTACTGGAACCATGCACAAACAATGCAGCTGAATATCAAGCTCTGATCTTAGGATTGGAACTCGCCATCGAATCCGGTATCACCATGCTGGAAGTCTTTGGAGACTCTCAACTGATCGTCAACCAGATGAATCAGAAATTTGAAGTCAGGAAGCCAGATTTGTTGCCCTACTACAACAAGGCACAATCACTTCTGCAAAAGTTTGACATCTGTCACATCACCCACATTCGTAGAGGTGAAAATATACGTGCAGATGCCCTAGCCGGACTCGCCGCATCCATGGCAATCCAGGAAGGGGAAAACATGCAAGTCACAGTGTGCGAAAGAAGAATCCTTCCTCCTCTTAACACACACCAAGCAGTTGCTGAATGCCACCAAGTGGTCGGAAGTCGGATTTCAATCCTTCAAACTTCAATTGGCGACTGGAGGGATCCGTTCATTGATTACATTATGTTCGGAATCCTACCCGAAGATCCAAAAGAACGGGTAAGCATCCAAAGGCGAACCCCAAGCTTCCATTTGGATATTCCTTCAAAAATCCTTTACAGGAAATCCTTCAACGGAGTACTTCTACGCTGCTTATCACAACAAGAGGCTGAAGAAACACTCAAAGAAGTTCATGCTGGTCTTTGTGGAGCTCATCAGGCTGGACCTAAGCTCTATGATCAGATAAAAAGGTTAGGATATTACTGGCCTACCATGGTAGCTGACGCAATGCAATTTGCTAAGCGCTGCCAACAATGCCAAGTTCATGGAGATTACATTCACATGCCTCCAGAATGGCTGCATCCTACAGCGATCTCATGGCCTTTCGAAGCCTGGGGTATGGACATCATAGGTCCTATTTCTCCCCCTTCAAGCAAAGGTCATCGCTTCATCTTCGCCGCTACGGATTATTTCTCCAAGTGGTCAGAAGCATTTGCGTTTAACGAAATGAAGACCTCATCAGTCCTTCAGTTCCTGCGCACCAACATCATTTGTCGTTTCGGCATACCCAAAAGATTCGTCCATGATAACGGACCACAGTTCCGGGATCATCGATTCTACAGGTTCTGCGACAAATACAAAATTCAAAGCTGTCCTTCGACTCCATACAATCCGGCAGCAAACGGGTTAGCAGAAGCTTTCAACAAGACACTCTGCAAAATCCTCAAAAAAATGGTCTCTAGTCACAAAAGAGACTGGAGCGACAAAATGTCTGAAGCTTTGTGGGCCTATCGAACCACCGTTCGAGGACCAACCCATAGCACACCATTCTCCTTGGTCTATGGATGCGAAGCTGTCGTGCCCTTGGAAGTACAAATTCCTTCCTTGAGGGTATCCTTGCAAAATGACATGACTCAAGAAAGCAATGTCAAATTGCGGCTCCATGAGCTGGACAATCTCGATGAGAGACGGCTCGAAGCTCAACAAAGCATTGAACTTTACCAAGCACGCATGGCGGGATCTTTCGATAAAAAGGTCAGGCAACGCGCCTACAAAAAGAATGACTTGGTTCTTGCGGTAAAAAGACCAATGGTCTTCGCTCACAAGTCCAAAGGCAAATTTGAGCCGAAATGGGAGGGACCCTACGTCATCGACAAAGTTTTCTCCAATGGCGCATACGCACTCCTAAACATGGAAGGTGACAGATGTATGCTGCCCATCAACGGCAAGTTCTTAAAGCGGTACTACCCTTGAAGACTTACCCAACTGGGTAAGAGCAATGCCTGTACGGCCAAAACCGGTTTCCAGGTACACGCTCGCTAAACCCACCCTTTTTTAGAATTTTCATGTCAAATATTGAAATTTCTAGAAATCTAAAACAATGCTTACTTTCATCGTTTCATTGTTCAAAAAAAAAAAAAAATCCAAGTTTAGGAACCTTTCCCTAACTTGACCAAAATTTTCAACCCTTGAACCCAAAATTCATGGTTTGAAACAAAATCCGGATTCAGGGATTTCCACCCTAGTCCACCCTGCCTTTTACCGTCAAAATGGTTTTTGGTCAAAACTCATGACCCTCGTGTCTTTAAACAAAAAAGTGGTTTTTCAAAAACTGCGAGGAAGCGACGCTTAGTCGATACTTGCACAAATCGGAAGCAAGCGAACCACGTTCGACACTTCCAAAATCGCAGGGAAGCGACATTTCGTCGATACTTGCAAAATCCAAAACTGTGGAGATGCAACATTTCAGTTGATATCCACAACCCAAATTTCAAAGGTTCGAAAAAACCTAAAAAACTGTGGAGACGCAACATTTCAGTTGATATCCATAACCCAAAGGTTCGAGAAAACCACAAATTTCAAAAATTGTGGGGAAACGACATCAAGTCAGTACCCGCAAAACCAAAATTTTTTGAAAAGCAAGGATGCGACATTCCATCGATACTTGCACCCAAATCCGCGAGGATGCGACATTCCATCGATACTCGCAACCGAATGAGCAAGGATGCGACATTCCATCGATACTTGCAAGAACATTCAGCAGGGAGGCGACTTTTAGTCGATACTTGCATTTTTTGAAAACCAAACCGGCTATAAATGCCATCAAAACAGGCTATAAATGCCACAAACCGGCTATCAATGCCACCAAAACAAACCGGCTATCAATGCCACAAACAAAAAAAAAAAAACTTGGATTTCAAAAACGGCTATCAATGCCACCAAAACAAACCGGCTATCAATGCCACCAAAACAAAACAGGCTATCAATGCCACCAAAAACCGGCTATAGATGCCACAAAACAAATTCGGCTATCAATGCCACCAAAATTGGCTATAGATGCCACACAAAAAAAAACTCGGCTATCAATGCCACAAGAAAAGCTGGCTCTCATGCCAAAATTGGCTTCCATGCCACAAACAAAAACCTGGCTTTCATGCCAAAACAATCATTTGACAAAAGATTTTCACAAAATGACAACCTTTTGATCAAATCCCATTTAGCAATTACTTTTATCACAAAAAGATTAAAGTGAGCGTAGGGATAACAAAAAGAAAAAGAAAGTGTTCACAAGCACTACAAAAAAAGAGTACCAAAAAAAATACATGTGGTACCAAAAAAAAAAAGAGTGTTCACAAGCACTACAAAAAAATAAGTACCAAAAAAAAATATACAAGTGGTACCAAAAAAAGAGAGAAGGATGGTTTCTGTATACAGGAGCTCAATCAAAAATGGTCTCCAGCCAAGAGTTCAGCTCCCCAAGCAGACTTTTAGCTTCAGCTGTCAAGGATTCCAAGGCACGCTTCTTCAGGAACTTGCCATGAGATGCTGGAGTGGGCTGTACCCCTTCTCTCACACCAGGAAGCTTACCTCGAGCAGCTTGCCATTGTTCATCCTCATCAGACTTCCTTTTGAGAACCCGTTCGGCATCTGCAACCTGGTGAATCAGGGCACTCTCCCTGTCGCGAGCTTCTATTATGGCAGTCCACTTGGCAGCGACTTGTGCCTGCAGATGCTCAAGACGTTTCCTGGCCTCATCGACCTCCCTATCAAGGATGTTAAGGTCATGTGTCAGCCCGATGATGGTTAGCTCTTCTCTATTCCTCTTTCGGACTGCCACCTTCCTGCTTTCTGTAGCCTCATCCAGGTCAGACTTAGCCTTATCAGCAGGGTCCAGGAACATCTCCTTGAAGAACTGGTCATCAGCCAAACTCACGGTCTCAAACCACTTGTCACCCAGTGCAATGATCCTATCAACGATCGCCCTGGCACCTGTGACATCCAGACCAGCCTCTTCAGCATCGCTGAGAATCTCCTGCACATGCTGGATCATGCCAAATCCGACTTCCAAGTGCCCAGAAAAGAGAGTCTCAATCCAAGAGCTCACAACTCGCACCACCACCTTCTTCGCAAAAAGAAGAGATGGCCCAGCTGAGGATTCGCCCAACTCCGTTGGTCGGCTACTCATGTCATCATCTGTTGAAAGAGTAACAAAAGAACTCTTTCCAGCTGAAGCTGCTCCTGCTCGGGAAGGAATCTCAGCGCGAGGAATCTCCTCAATATTGTCAGAGCTGGTCCCAGGAATCTCTACCTCTGGATCAACCTCTGGCATCTCTTGCTCTGGAAGCAACGGATCCTCCTCTGCCACTTCAAAACCTGCAAAGGAAACACAAAAAGGTATAAATATGACCCTGTTTGAAAATCATTATCAGAGTTATAGCTACAAAATACCTTCTTCGACGACTGGTGGAACACTTTCCTCCTCCATGAACTCATCGGAAGCATCATCAACATTTGCGTCTATCGATGGTTCAAAGTCATCGGAATCCTGTGGCAAGTCAGCTAAAAAAAAAAAAAAATGTGTTAGCAAGCCAAGTCACAAACAAAAAAAAAGAGAGAACAAAAGAAGTTGTACCAATTGGAGATTCTGGATTTACTCCAGAGCCCGTCGGTTCTTCTTCAGGTGCCTCGACAGGATCCATCACCACCTCATTGGTTGGGACCTCCGGCATCACCAAGTCTTCCTCTGCTAAAAAAAAAAAAAAAGCAGAAACAAGAAGCAAATCATAACATGGAAAAAATCCCATGAAAAGAAATAGAAAGAGAAAAAGGAAGAATCATACCTTCACCGACGGTCTCTTCTTCTCGGCTTCTCTTCTCCGGAGGCTCGTCAGCATCCACTGGCACATCCTCATTGATAGTAAGAGGAACTTCCAAGTTAGGAGAGCCCTCATGCTGCCCCTTGCTACTATGATGACTCCTCCTCCTCTTACTTCTGCGGGCTCGCTTCTTAGAAGAACCTACCCCGCTGTCAGAGTCAGGTTTCCCACTTGACTCATCACTGGATGGTCTGCTCTTGCCAGTAGACTCCACGGAAGCTTGCCTTTGTGCCGCCTGCATCCAAGCACCAAGTTCGGCTTCCTCCTGTTCTAGCTGCTCCAAAGCCTCGTCAGGTATTTCTCGAACAGCTTCAGAACCGATGACGCCCTGGTCACCGAGAAAGCCTATCTTGTGCTTCTCTCCAGAAAGGAAGGACCAAACTTCCTCTCGCCGGATGCCATCCGACTTTCCAAGGCCCTTTCCAGATGCCAGCTTCACATCAAGCTCCTTCCTGGAAAGTCCCCGATATGCCGAAAAGCTCTCCGCGAACCACTTCGCAAAGCCGGCAGTACGGGAAGTCAACAACACAGGATAAGAAATCATGGCTGTAGTGTCTTCAGCACTATAGAAAGCCCATGCATTTCTCCCGTCCTGTAAGCCTCCAAAGCGCTTCACCATGCTTGAAGGCGCTCCAACAACGCCTTGAGAAAAGCCAAGCTGCAAAGCAAAGCGAGAGGGTACATACGGCTGGATGTCGACGAAAAGATGTCTACGGTACACCATCGTGCCGACACGTATGCTGAAAAGCCACTCTCTCTCTGCATTTGTCAAGGAATAATGCCTTCCCGACCCCGCCCTGGTAGAGTCTCGGGAGGCACCAAAATCAAAAGCCTTCTTCCGCAACTCCGGAGAAAGCTTTACTGAAGATTGCCCCATCTCGACGTCCCTGAACCGTCGGATCCTCATGCGGGCAAACAAAAGTGATTCGGACACGGCTTTGCCCTTAGCCAGTCGAATCATCAGAGGATCATCATCCTGTGCAGCACCCAGCCGATGGAAGCCAGGACAGTGGTATACATACCACGAATAAAAGATATGGGCTGAAAATACCCTATTCATGGGAAGCCCAAGCCGAACCAGAAAAGCAGCAGCCTGCAGTTCGGTACACAGGTAGGAGTAAAGAGCAGGCACCAAAGCAAGCTGCTCTCCAAACGCCATCTGACAAGCCGGGAAAATACAATGCGGCCTGATGTGCGTTCCATCTCCTCCAGCAAATACAGCCTCACCAAGCCAATAAGTGAGGTAAACAGCGAGATCTCTCCGCAGTGCAATGTCAGGACATATGGCGTTTGTACTTGCACAGAAATCTCTCAACTCTTCTTGCATGACCAAGATCTTCTTTGGATCCTGAGCTCCAGCTTCCTGGGTCATGCTATCAGAAGGCTCCCTACTATCAAAAAAGTTGGGGAATGAAGAGCAAAAACTCTTCCAACTGCTGGATCTAACTTTCGAACCCCCTTCTCCTTCAAAAAATCATAGAAGGCGACGAGCTGAAAGTATAAAAGCCTGAACTCCTCAGACTGCCCCTCGAGGACGCTGTCAATCGGCATAAACTCCTCATAGAGTTTGCCGAGGATGGGCAATCCGGTAATAGCGCTCAACTCCTTCAAAGAAAAACCAATCTCACCATTCGTCACAACGAAGGTATTGGTTTGAGGGAGGAACGACTCCAGCATAGCCATGAAGGCCTCGTCGGAAAAGATCACGGTCTCCCTAAAAGCTCGGACCGCATCAAAAATCCCGGCTTCCTTCAAAACGGCGCCACCAATCAGCAGGACGCGATCAGTCCACGACTTCCACTCGGAGTCAGCATTGAAGCGGCCACGAAGTCGGAAAGGCTTGATCCAATTGCTGCCGTCACCACTGAAAATACCAAGGCCCACCGGTCTCAAATCGACCGACGGATAATCAGAGCCCTGGTAGCCGCTGGATGGCATCAACAGGTCCATGTCAACAGGCGACCTCTCCGTATATCCAGGAGAACCGCCAACAAAAACCCCGGTCTTGATTACATTTGTCCTTCTCACCCAGCTTGGAGGATCTTCCCTCTTGGGGCACGTGGGGGCAAGGCTCAGAATCGAGACGGTGCGATCAAACATCGACCGGGTAGTAACAGTCTTCTTCTCACCATCTGCTGTGAAGGAAAACTGAAAAGATCTCCTCTGGTATGTAATGTCGTCAGGGACTGCATCACCAAAGAAGAAGGTAGGCTTGGGCAAAATGCTCTGATCTTCCATCACCCATGGACGACTGCTTACCATGATCTTATAGAATTCCTCTCCCTTGAGAGTGATCAGTCGCTGCCCTCATCTCATCTCTGTTGAGGGAGTCGCACTCTTCCAGATTTCTCTCAACATACTGGACCTTCTCGAAAGCCTGCTGAACGGCCGGATTAGAGGATCTAGAAGATCGACGAGGTACGCTTGTAGCAGGCTCTTTACCCTTGTTCGCTCTGGAGGAACCACCTGAAAAGGATGGAAAAGAAAAAGATCAAACATCAAAATGACAGAATCTCGCTAAAAAAAAATCTGGCGAAATTTTGACATGATGACGGGGCAATTCCGAAGAAAAGGAACTATCCCGAAAGAAATAGAAAGCTTGAAGATGGGCTCAACATCGCTGCGAGCTCCGAAACTCCAAACTTTCGAAACCTAAAAGTCTCCGCAAAATTAGGAAGGGCTCAACATCACTGCGAGCTCCAAGTTCCCAAATTTGCAAAAACTTTCAGGTATGCAATCACATCATGCTACAAATTTAATTTACAAATTAAAGGCATGCATGAACATCTAGATTTGCGAAAAAAATGCATTATCATGATGAGCAAAAAAAAAAAGAAAAGAAACTTTCTCTAAAAAAAAGAGGGGAAAGAAAAAAAAAAAAAAAAAAGAGAAAGAAAAGAAACTCTCTCAAAAAAAAAAAAAAGGGGAGGAAAAAAAAAAGAGAAAGAAAAGAAACTCTCTCAAAAAAAAAGGGGAGGAAAAAAAAAAAAGAGAAAAAAAGAAAAAAAAAGGAAGAGGGGCTGGCCCACAGGCCGTGGCCCACAGGCCACGTGGCCGTACGGCCAGATCCGTACGGATCTGTCCGTACGGCCCACACAATAAAAAAAAAAACATGAAAAAAAAAAAAAAAAAGAAAAGAAAGCAAAAAAAAAAAAACGTGTAAAAAAAAAAAAGGGGAAAACACGTGGAAAAGAAAAAAAAAAAAGAAAAAGAAAGAGAAGAAAAGAAAAAGAAAGAAACAAAAAGGAGAAAGAACTTTTTTTCCTACAATGAAGTTTTCTTAAAAAAAAAAAAGGAGAACTTACTTGAAGCCATTGATGGAGAAGAAGAAGAAAACTCTTGAAGATCTTGAATAAGAAAAGCTCTTGGTCTTGAAGCCCTCTTGAGATTATTGCAAAAGAAAGTAATAAGAGCAAGAGATCCAACCTTCTCCTTGCTTTTATAGAGGAGAGCAAACCAAAGAAGGAAAGAAGAAAGAGGTAAGTGTTACTAATTAGTAACCTTACCAAAAGAAAGAAATTAGAAAGATTCTTTCCCAAAAGAAAGATATCTTGAGGGATTCTCTCCCAAAAAGAAATCAATGAGAGATTTTCTCCCAAAAATCAATCTATGACGGATTCTTTCCCAAAAGAAAGATATCTTGAGATATCCTATCCCAAAAATAAAGGGATCATGAGAGATTCTCTCCAAGTAAAGATATTCTTAGATATTCTCTATCCAAATGAGATATTTTTGGATATTCTTTGCAAAAATGACACCATATGAGATCTAAGCCATTTCAAAAGCTTAAGGTCCCATGGGTTAGCCCATATGAGCCAGGTTTGACCACCTAGGCACAAAAAAAAAAAGAAAATTTTGGGCTTTTAGTCAAAGAGAAATCCCTCTTACCAAGAGCATACAAAAATGGTTCCATGCCTCTTTTGAGTTGATTCAACCATACAAAAAGAATTCCAAGCCCCATGAGCTTCCAAAAATCAAACCATCAAACCTCATCTACCAAATTGAGCCAAATTCTTGAAATTGACATTCCATCAAACCAAATCCTGGTCCCCTAACTTGCCACATACAGCCTGTTAGGTCACAAGACCAAAACCAAAAACCAAAACCTGATCCCCTAACTTGCCACATACAGCCTGTTAGGTCACAAGATCAAAACCAAAATTGATCCCCCAACATTCCACATACAGCTTGTTGGGTCACACGATCAAAACCAAACCCGACCCCCTAACCTGCCATATATAGCCTGTTAGGTCACAAGGTCAAAACCCAAATCCACATCCCTGATGTCATCTTCAAAACTTTGCCTCGAGATGGTACGTGATCCCTTTCACTATCATAAAATTCCCCTGGAAGCTCAAAAGGCTACAAATACCAAAAGAAAGATTGCTCAAAGACTCTTGGTCAAGTCACAGGCTCTCCTTCAAAAATCTCTTCGAGGCACATCGACTACAAAAGTTAAGCAACTCGCCGCTGTACCTCGAGGGGGCATTTGTTGACACCAAAAATGTCACTTTGCCTTTTCAAGATCCAAAGAGCTACATGAAGTCGCAACCTGCCATAAATAGGCAATGCTGCTTCCAAAAATAAAATCTTGTCAGAATCAAACAAAAACTGCAAGATTCTTCCAGACAGCCAAAAGAGGAGTACACAAGAAGTTTCGGGCCATTTCAAAATCATTTGGCCTAACTTCGCTTCTCCGACAGCCGAAAAGGAGCTCTCGGCGACAAAAGCTCTCCGGGACCATGGTTTCCAAGACAGAACCTATGGATCATCTTAAAATGACTCCAATAGGTTCCCTGTCAAATTTCAAGTCAATCGGACATCGGTTGACCACACATCAAACCGCGACATCTTCATCGCGACAAAAAGCAAGTCTGCAGGTGATAGGACCCCAAACGGCTTCAAAACTCAAACAAAAGCCTATGGTTGGTCTTATTTATTGCTCAGGAGACTTCACACCAAATTTCAGGTCATTCCGACATCGTTTGACCTAGTTTCAGCTTCTGACGGGAAATCGGCAACTCTGCGCGACAAAGTCTTCGGCTTTCTCAGGAAATTGGAAACTTTGCAAAATAAAATGCAAGGATTCTCATCAGGTTTCCTACAAAGAAATCAGGCCAATAAATGGTCAAAATGTCAAGGAAAAGTACAGAAGAAAAAAGAATCAGAAAAAAAGCAAAAACGGACGCAAAACGGGACACGAAAGGGGGAAAACCCCCCCAGGGTCGCAGACCCCTGCGACCCTGGGCCAGGGTCGCCGGCGACCATGGACCCCGGGGTCGCCGGGAAAGCCCCGGAAACCCCGGTTTTCGCCGTTTTTTTCGCGATTCGAGAAGCCCAGCCTCTGGTACTTTCCAAAATTCATGCTTTTGAGACACCAAGTCCTCTGACATCCGTCCAAAACACGGGTAAATCATCAAGAGTATCGAAGACAGTATTGATCGCCACCCGGTCAACCAAAAAAGTGTGCTTTCCACCCGACCGATCGAGAAATCGACAGGACAGATGGCACCGACCCGCTGTTGGCAACAAACACCTGAAATTACATGGTCATCTGATGTCGATCTACATGAAGATCCATCGATGATCATCAACAGAAGAATTCCAAAAGACGTGGCACGGCCCGCGACTCTTCAGCTGCTCGGCGACCACTTAATGCGATTAATTGACTAGCTTTATTACAGTCATTAATCCATTTCTTTGGACGGCCCAATCAGAAGCAAGCATTCGGGAGTTACAAGTCAAGAGATTCATGGCATTTAAACCATGAAACTCCTCCCATCATGGCGATTAAAGGCGATTAAATGCCCTCAATCTCCTCCGGCCAATCAGAAGCCAAGAAAAAGGAGTTACAAAATAAACAATTCAATTTTGTAACTCCTCCCATTATGCGGCTTAATGACAATAAAAGCCCATAAACCCACCTAAAGGCTACCTAAAAGCCTATAAATAGGAGGGCTCTCCAAGAAGAAAAAACAATCAGAAAGCATCAGAAAAATCAGAGAAAAAAGCACAGAAATCCAGAGAAAGGAAAAAGAGAGAAAACTCTGCGGAAATTCTACACCGCCACCACAACAAGGTGATAAAAGTCCCTTGGGGGGTACCCCCCCCCCCCAAGGTCCTTGCCTTCTCCTCCTACCTCCAATGGCTTAGATATGGCTTTTCAGCCCGTCTACTCGGTTTTTTTATTGGACATAGGACCTTCCTTTGGTCTTTGTCTTCTAAAAACCCGAGGTTATAGCCAAGCCAAGCGAATCAAATAGCATCCTCTGTTCTCATCTGCATGGATGATGGCGAAGCCCACATATGGCTTGCGACCGTCAATCTAAACGAGTCCCCCACAATCTCCTGAGAAGTTAGATCCTCCTTTTCTTGCTTTTCATTGTAGTTTGTATTTTTTCAAAAGAGACAAAAATCACAATTCTTGTCTTTCATTATTGATAAGGATTGTAAATCGGCTATAAATGCCAAAATCGGCTATAAACGCCAAAATCGGCTATAAACGCCAAAAATCGGCTATAAACGCCAAAATCGGCTATAAATGCCAAAAAAAAAATCGCCTTTCACGGCAAATCAAGAAAATGTCTCTTTTCTTAAATATATGTGCAATGGAAAACTTGAAAGAAGTTGATTTCCTTTTACTTGCGAAGGTTGATCTCCGGATCACCACTTGCAATTCCAAGTAAAATAGAAAATCTGGCACACCCACAAAAAAAAGAAATGTTGATGCACGCCCCTGCCCCCCGGTTACGAAAGGGTCGGACCCGACGGACTCCCACGTCCGCCGACCTCGGTAGGAACCAAGCAGGAGCGCGGTCCATCAGATGCTAGAAATGAAATATTTGCATATCATATCTATTGCTCTATGCTTATACTTCTTTTCTTGATTCTTTGGCTACTTTTTGATTGGTGGCCATGTTGGATTCCGCTTCTAAAAAAAATGAGATGAGATTTTTTGAAATTTCTAATTCTTTGAATTTATTTCCACTTTTTCTCTTTTCAAAAAAAAAAAAAACAAAAATCAGATTTTTCAGTTTGAATTCAAAATTGAGAAAACCTTGTTCCGTTCCTATCGTTCATCGCATTTGCAGATATGTTGAGCCTGTTCGACTAAGGTTTTGGGCCATCGTTTCTCTTCGATGAGTTCATTAAAGATCTAAAAAAAAATCAAATTTTTCAGTTTGAATTCAAAATTGAGAAACTTTGATCCGTTCCTATCATTCATCGCGCTTGCAGAAATGTTGAGCCTGTTCGACTAAGGTTTTGGGCCATCGTTTCTCTTCGATGAATCCATTAAAGATCTAAAAAAAATCAGATTTTTCAGTTTGAATTCAAAAATTGAGAAACCTTGATCTGTTCCTATCGTTCATCGTGCTTGCAGAAATGTTGAGCCTGTTCGACTAAGGTTTTGGGCCATCATTTCTCTTCGATGAGTTCATTAAAGCTCTAAAAATAATAATAATAATAAATAAACAATCAGATTTTTCAGTTTGGATTCAAAATTGAGAAACCTTGATCCTTTCCTATCGTTCATCGTGCTTGCAGAAATGTTGAGCCTGTTCGACTAAGGTTTTGGGCCATCGTTTCTCTTCGATGAGTTCATTAAGATAAAAAAATATAAAAAAAACAAACAAAAAAAGACATAGACCACTAAGGTTAAACCAACTGTGTTCTTTGATCATGGTTGATTCAAGAAAAGCCTTGTCCAGAGTGTGGAGACAGCTTGACTGTTCTAGGCAAGGGTCCTCCAAACGGGTTCATTAAGTAATCCTACCCTTACCTAGGGGCAATTCTATCAATCAAGATTTCATAGACCGGGTTAGGAGGCCTATGTGTACTCTCTCGTCTTTTAAATAAATTTTTTTCAAAAATAAATTTTTTAAAAATAAAAATTTTAAAATAAAAAATAAAAAATAAAAAATTTTCAAAAAAAAAATCTTAAAAAAAAATAAATAATAAAAAATAAATAAATAAAAAGGATTTTTTTTAAAAAAAAATATTCAAAAAAAAAAACTTCCATCATTTTGGGTTAGATTGGAGAAATCTTGGTCTTCTCCTTTCTGAGCACTGGCGCTCGCAGGAAATCGCTGAGCCCGTGTTCAGATTGGAGTGCCTTTTGCTCTCTTTGATGAACCCGATATTGGCCTTTCAAAAAAAAAACTCGTCATTTTTGGATTCAGATCGAGAAATTATGGTTCATTTCTTTCTGAACACTGGCACTCGCGGAAATCGCTGAGCCCGTGTTTCAGATCGGAATACCATCTGCTCTCTTTGATGAATCCAATCTTGACCTTTCAAAAACAGAGAATCTCATCTCATGGATGCGGTCTCAAAACATTTGTGTCT
Organism: Litsea cubeba; assembly: GCA_012931725.1. Lineage (NCBI taxonomy): Eukaryota > Viridiplantae > Streptophyta > Magnoliopsida > Laurales > Lauraceae > Litsea > Litsea cubeba. The sequence goes on from WHSA01001145.1 coordinate 80,719, forward strand.
AGCGGTACTAGTACGCCCTTTCAGGGTCTATTGTATTGCGACCGGCACATTTGTAACCCCAACTTTATATTCTTCTTACCTCGAGTAAGCTCTGCTTCTCGATAAGTCCGAATTTAAGTTCACAATTGCTTCTAGCAGTCACTGGAACGCTCATTCTGGGCTTACCATACCTGCGAGTCAAAACAATTGTACCCTCTATGGCGTTTGCCTTCTTCATATTGCTTGGGTCATCTTCCTCGAGCAATTTGAAAAAGACAAAACCATTTGAATTCCCATTTATGATCATTATATTCTTGTGATTACTAATGGATGTGGTCTTGTTTTCAGAAGTTTTAAAAAACTAACAATGGCAGCATCGATTACCATTACTTTCGATGAAAGCAAGCACCAACTCATGCTTCACGAAGCAAACCACGCGCACCTACAAGCGCCCCATCAGCTGCCGAAGCGTCAACCTCCCCCGGCAACTCTCTGAACTCCGAGTCGACCTCGACTCCCCGGACTAGTGTCTTTGGGATGCTGGGAACCATTCCCACTTCCCGAAGAACAAACTGCTCCTTCCAAGAAGCATAAGAAACTCGCCTCTCAACGTTCACCTACCCTGACACCAAAGGCGAGCCACCAGAAGGCCCGAAGCCCGTGGCAGCCCCACGAAGCCTTCGACCAGCAAACAACCAGGTCTATTCCAAGACTTGGTCCCCAAGACCTTCACCAAAACAAAGAAGGTCCCAAAACATCTACCAAGCCAGTATTCCTGGCCCCACTCAAGGAGAACCAGTTCTAACCCTCTTGCTTACATGAAAGAGGAGAGACCCATCTCCAACCTGACTCCCAAGTCAAACCAGCATGAGCGGCTTGTTCCTACAAGCCCAGAATCAGATCATGCATCACAAGGCCTCTGCAAGCATCTGCTAAGGCCTACAAACCTGCAGTTCGACCCTTCATTTCTACAGGGGCCGAACTCTAAAATTCAAAGCTTCGCTGCAACAGGCGAAGGACAGGGTTCGCGTCCTTGCCTTGCCCAGCTGCAAAGAAGACAGCTCGGCTGCTGCGCCCGAGGGGGCACATCCTTCATTGTAAAAGCCCAGCCAGAGCTGACCGAAGCTCAAATTGCTCGGTCGTTATACGCCGCCGGGTCGCGTCATCCCGCAAAAGAGATCTAGAGAAGCAAAGGACCCAGCCTCCTACACTTCAAGTCTCTCCCAAATGGGTCGAAAAGAAAGA
>WHSA01000692.1:0-45332 GCA_012931725.1 Litsea cubeba
TGCCCTTTGATTGCTTTTGTGGTACATACCTAATATCAAATTGTGACAGAAGGATGGACCATTTTGCCAGTCGAGCATTGAGAGAACCTGCCTTTGTGACAAGGACCTTCAAGAGGTTGACCCTCGAGACCAGGTAGACTGTGTTGGAAAGCAAGTAGTGACGCAGCTTTTGTACGGCGAACATCACTGCAAGACATTCTTTTTCGACTGGAGAGTAGCGATGCTCTGCACCTACTAGCATGCGGCTGAGGTAATATAGAGCAGCTTCTTTCTTTGATCATTTTCTTCGCAAGCAGAGCTCCCAAGAGTGATCAAGGGCTCTTGTGTACAAGATGAATGGTTTTCCAGTGGTAGGAGCAGCTAACACTGGAGGTTTTGTCAGGTATGACTTGATGTCTTGGAAAGCAGCTTCACAGTCAGCATCCCAGACAAAGTTTACACCTTTTTTCATCAACCGGGAGAATGGACGGCATTTCCCCGAAAGATTGGAGATGAACCGTCTGATGTAGGCCAATCTCCCTTGAAGCCCTTTGAGTTCTCTCAAGGTTCTTGGAGAGGGCATTTCTAGAATGGCTTTGACTTTTATGGGGTCAAGCTCTATTCCAGCTTTCCGAACTAAGAATCCGAGGAACTTACCCGACGAGACGCCGAAGAAGCATTTCAATGGATTCATTCGCAGTTTGTGTTTGCGAAGCCGGAGGAAGACTTCTCGAAGGTTTTCGAGATGATCTTCTTTTCTTTTGCTTTTGACGGCGAGGTCATCAACGTAACATTCAACCGTCTTGTGCTGCATATCTTGGAATATTTTCATCATAGCCCTCTGATATGTGGCACCAGCATTCTTCAGACCAAATGGCATGACAGTGTAACAATACACGCCAAATGGGGTTCGAAAGGATATGTTTTTCATCCTCAGGATGCATCTTTATCTGATTGTAGCCAGAGAAACCATCCATGAATGTCATTCGCTCGAATCCACAGGTATTATCAATCATTACCTCTGGTATGGGGAGCGGAAATTCATCTTTTGGGCATGCGCCATTCAGGTCTCTATAATCAATACAGACCCTGATCTGCCCATTTTTCTTTGTCACGGGGACAATGTTGGCCAACCATTCAGGATGTTGTTCCTCACGGATGAAGCCGACGCTTTTGAGTTTTTGAACTTCTTGTTCAATTTTATCCATCACATCTGGACGGAATCTTCTTTGGCCTTGCTTGACAGGCTTGATGTCTTCTTGAAGATTGAGTTTGTGAACTGCTATTTTGGGGTCTAAGCCTGGCATTTCAGCGTAAGACCATGCAAAGCAATCAACGAACTCACGAAGAAAGCGATATACTCGGGTAACTCATCATCCTTTATATTCTTGCTTATGAATACAGGACGTGGGTTATCTGGTGTTCCCAAGTCTATCTTTTGAACAGGATCTTCTGTTGGAAGGTTCGAAGGTGGTTCCTCCACAATATTTTCGGAGGCTTCCAGCTCAACGAAACCTTCTGGGGTTTCAAGGGCATTTCCAGACCAATGGTTTGTTCCTTTCCACGGGTCTTCTTGATCGGTAATTTTCCCAAGGCTTGCTATGAGATGATCCCAATCGCCTGTTGAAACCGAGTCGAAGTAGGCTACTTCTTTTGGAGATGAGGGTTCTTCTGGGTCAGAAGTCCACACGTCTGTGCCATCGGACAACTCCTCTTTATTTTACGGAGAAATCGTGCCAATTGGATGAGCTTCCTGGATCTTTGTCAGGTGACTCATCAAAGAGATATCCAAGGAGATCGATGTCTTCATGGATTTGAGATGTTGAGGCTTGGTCAGTATATTGACTTTTAAGCCTTTGTGTCAACTGTCTCAAGGGAGTGTCAGGATCATACCCTAACCCGTGTGAAGACTTTTCTACATAGCCGTAGAGTCTCCAATCTTCCAGCTGGCTTTTGGTCAAGACGGGCCCCAATGGCGTGAGAATACCGCGTCCTTCTCCCAAACCGACTGGGTTTTGAGCGTCGTAGCCCATTTCTTCATAATAGCTTGTGCCACAGAACTGTATAAGGATAGTTGAGGCGTACCTTTATTTGGAAAGGTTCAAGCATGGAGTTTGATGAAGAGCATCCGATCTATGGAAGAAGATCGGCTTTTTCCTTTGCTGAAGTTGCTGGAACAACGAAGGAAGCTGACGTAGGATCTTCTATGTCAGAAGTTGTCTCCATTGGAGTAAGAGCAGGCTGAACTTGCTGAGTGTCAGCCTTGGCTTGACGATGTGTCGTCTTCTGGCTCTGAATCCGAGTTCCGTGTCTTGCATGATAGACACGAAAGAGACAACAAATTTGCCCCCAGGCTTTTGTTTTGCCTTCTTCACTTTAGTTGTGATGACCAAAGGCTTTGAAGATTTGAGGGAGATGATGAAGGGAGTTTGCATGCTCTCTTCAGATTTACCGGATGGTTTGTTTTCTTCCGGTGATTGTTGAGGAGCTTTGCCTTTATCTTTCTGGAGATTTTCGGCAAAGGATGCTGTATGCTTCTCTTCTTCTTTTTCACCTTCATACATTTGTGAGTCTGCGAAGTGGATTTCTTTACCTTTGAAGGGTTTTCTGTCCGCAAAGACTCGATGTATCATGCGTCGTCGCCAACAAACTTGATGCATTGATGTAGAGTTGAAGGGACAACACCATATCTCATGGATCCAAGGGCGTCCGAGAAGGATGTTGTAGCATGAAGGGGTCTTTATTGCATACACTGTGACCTCAGAGATAAGATCACCGATCTGCAACTTGAACCTGATTTTGCCGATAGCCTTTGAGTACTCCCATCGTATCAGAAAGATAGATACAGATGTGTGGCTCAGCTTGCTGGGTGGGATGCCCAACTCTTCAAGAGCGATGTGGAGATAAGGTTGAGTGCAGAACCTGGGTCGATCTGAACTCTATGCATAGGCATTTCCTTGATATACCTGTGAAGTACAAGGGTCGGTTATGCCTGGTTTCGCCAAGTAGGAGGTCATCCTTTGTGAAGGCGATGGTTGCACTGGCTGCTTTTTTAACCGAGAGGCATTCAATGCATGATCCCTCAGTTTTCTTGTTTTCTCCCTTTGAGGAGGCTTCTGAGTTTTTGACCCGGTAATCCATTTCAATTTGGAGGACTTGCGGGGCATGTTTGTCGACATCCTCATTCAGCTTTGTAATTCCGAAATGAGATTATCACGAGTGTGCGAGACATTCGCAACAAATCTAGGATGTGCTAGACGTGCAGGTATGTGCTTGAAAGTGTTCAATCAAGTCATACTTGAAAGCCTCCTTAGGGCCTGCATGTTCATCATTGTTGCCACTAGGGGCGCTTACAACATCTTTTCCCGAAGGATTTACATATGTAAAGGAAGATTGGTTGTAATTTTGTGGTAGTCCCGGCCATGAGCGGGTGCCTCTACCAACTTCGAGAGCCTTCTTGAGAAGGGTTCTTCGTTTGGAAGATTGTCTTCAGGATCAAGAGGCTGTCGTTTTCATTTGCTGAGGATGCATCAGCAGCAGAGTTACCATCCTCAGTGATTGTGTTGCATGGAGCATTTTCCGGGAACAAGTCCTGAACAGCATCCAGCAATCTTTCTTCGTCGTTGACTAATTCATCGTCCCAAGCATCAATGGCTGGGAATTCTTCAGTCAGGAAGGGTGTGAACTTCGAGTCACAGTCTCAGGAGAAGAAACCTGAGAGGGGTGTCATCTCAGTGAAAGTCACGTGAGACGAGGTGGCTCCAGAAGATATATTGCTAGGCGTTGCCGGAGTGTAAGTGCTCTCATCAGACGATGCTTCGGAAGAGCTATAATCCCGAATTATCACATTACAGGAAGCTCTGACGGGAGACGTTGCCTGATCGGAGTCAGACTCATCCTCGGATGTGAGAGGATCGTCTATCCAGCAATTTTCTCCATTTTCAGGAGTTAAGGGAGGATGTACCTGATGGTCTTCAGGGACTTCAGGCTCTGGATTGCGAGGAGGCTCGTTGACGCGTTCTTGCTCTTGTTCTAGAGCGAGTCGCTGCAAGATCCTTGCATATCCTTCAAGATCAGGCATGGGAGCCGGATCTTCTTCTTCATCATCTCTCTGTGGCTCAACATTGTTGATTTCCACTGGAGTAATGAGAGGTGCTGGTTCAGCAGCATTTTCTTGTAAGCTTCTTGGTCTTCTTCATCATCAGACCAGGATCCTTGTGGCTGTAGGGGGTTATACCAGATTACTGGCATAAGATGAGACTCAGGAACCCATTCTTCATCGGAGAGATATTCTCCTGTTTCAAGGGATTCCTCCCACTCATCTGTGTAGTTGGATTCGAATCCATCATCGTGTCGCTGGATTCGTATCCATCAATGGAGAATCCAACTACTGAATTGCAGAGTATGATGTCTCCTGCATGGCTTCTTTGAATTGAGGTGGCATGAAATCACTGAGAGTGAATTTTCTTACCCCCTTTGAAGTCTCTGGAAGGGATGTTTTTGTTACCTCCAGTGAAGCGGTAGAGGAAGCCTCTGCCTTTTCTTTGACCTCTAGTTTTGGCTGGGTCTTCTCTTGCCGTTTGAGCTTGAGGAGATGTTTCCTAGCCTGCCTTCGCTGTTGAGCTGTAGGCTTTATTTTCACGACCTCCCAATTTTCATCTTCCAGGAGATCGGGATGTACCCATATCGGTTGTCCGTCTGGTGTCGGGTAAGGAGCCAGTTCCTCGGACGCTTCGATTGAGTTTATCACCTTGAAGGAAGTAGTGATCTTCTTCTTCGGTGATCTTGATGTTTGTCCACATGTCACCATGTTGACGGAGGCAGACCCATAGTTTTTGTCAAAGGTGATGACTCCGTTTTTTCACATCTCATTTATTTTCTCTCTCACAACGAAGCATTGATTGAGAGGATGCGAGATCATCTGGTGGTATGGACAGTACCGAGGATCGTGGTTTTTGCCAACATCACCCGGTCTTTTTGGTTCAGGCAAGGTGAGCTTGCCGTTTGCCACAAGAGCCCCGAAGATTTCATCAACATCTTCATCAAACGGGTATTTCTTCTCTACTCGTCTTTGAAGGCATCAGAGAGTTCAGGTCTCTTACCAGCAGCTTTGTTTTCAGCTTTCTTTGGTGGCTGAGGAGCTGACTTGGTCTGCACATTGAGGACCTCTTTCTTCTTTGGTTTAGAGGTTGCAATGGCGGTTGGCTCTTTTCTTGATGATTTCTGACTGTTGAGGTTTTTAATCACCGTTCACAGCTTCCATGGAAGCTCTAGGAGTTCTCCCAGGTTTTTTGATTTGTTGCCGATGATCATGGAGCGGATTCTGGCTCTCATGTTGTTTCGGCAGATGTCGACTAGCGACGCTGTGGCAATACATCAGAGCATTTGTATGCCATTGCTTTCCACTTGTGAATGAAGTCATATGTTGATTCATTCTCCCCCTGTTTTAAGGCTGCAACAGCTGAGCCATAGTAGCGGGATAATCCTCACCTTTGAAGTGAGTCAGGAAGCGTGTCTCTAGCATGGCCCAGTTTTGGATTGAGTCCTCCGGCAGAGTGGAGTACCAATCGAAGGCCGTACCTTTTAGGGTACTTGCAAAGAGGCGGATCTTGAGTGCATCTTGATCCGCAATAGCTCCCGTCAGGATCTTGAAGTGGATGACGTGCTGTCTGGCTGATCCTTTCCCCGTATATGTTTGGAGAGGTAGGATGCTTGAATTTGGTGGGGAACGGGACCGAGTCCATCCATAAGGGATATGGTGGCTTGATCCCATGCTCCTTGAGTATATCCTCTTCTTTTGCTTTGGCGAGGATACCGTCTACGTCCTTTTTGGTAAGGGCGCGTGACTCATTTTCTTCTCTATTTACCCTCGTCGTCTTGATGATTCGGAGGAGGTTCATTGTTCGCCTGATTTTGGAAGGCGAGGAGAAGGTTTTCCATCAGAGTTTCAATCCTCTGCTGGCCCTGTTCCAACTGCTGGATGCGGGTGATCGCATCTTCTGGAGGTGGATTGCGGGGTGGTGGCTCAGAATTTGTAGCCAAGACATTCATCCTTCGTGATTCGAACGAAGAAACTGTCCTGGTGACTGAGCTGGGGCTCATTCTTTTTGAAGAAGAGCTTGAGGAAGGATCACTCTGCTGTCCTTTGCTTGAAGGAGCAGGGGATTCTTCTGAATGTCTTCTTGTCCTGGAGACGCTGCGGGTCATCGGACGTCTCACATGGATTTTTGTTGCTGATTTTTGGCGCCTTCTGGTTTTTCCAACCATATGGACGGCAGCAACTTGGTTGGGTCTTTCTTTTTTGACCCATTTGGGAGAGACTTGAAGTGTGGGAGGCTGGGTCCTTTGCTTCTGTAGTCTCTTTTGTCGGTACGACGCGCGGCGGCGTATACGACGAGCAATTTGAGCTTCGGTCAGCTCTGACTGGGCTTTGACGATGAAGGATGTGCTCCCTCGGGCGCAGCAGCCGAGCCTGTCTTCTCTGTAGCTGGGCAAGGACAGGATGCGAACCCTGTCCTTCGCTTGTTGCAGCGAAGCTTTGAATTTTTGAAGTTCGGCCCCTGTAGATATGAAGGGTCGAACTGCAGATTTGTAGGCCTTAGCAGATGCTTGTGGAGGCCTTGTGATGCATGACTTGATTTTGGGCTTGTAGGAACAAGCCGGCTCATGCTGGGTTGACTTGAGAGTCAGGTTGGAGATGGGTCTCTCCTCTTTCATGTAAGCAAGAGGATAGAACTGGTTCTCCTTGAGTGGGGCCAGGAATGCTGGCTTAGTGGATGTCTGGGACCTTCTCTGTTTTGGTGAAGGTCTTGGGGACCAAGTCTTGGGGTAGACCTGGTTGTTTGCAGGTTGAGGCTTCGTGGGGCTGCCACGGGCTTCAGGCCTTCTGGTGCTCGCCTTTGGTGTCACGGTAGTGACACGTTGAGAGGCGAGTTTCTGCTTCTTAGAAGGAGCAGTTTGTTCCTCAGGAAGTGGGAATGGTCCCAGCGTCCCGAAGACGATAGTCCGGGGAGTCGAGGTCGACCCGGAGTTCAGAGAGTTGCCGAGGGAGTTGACGCTTCGGCAGCTGATTGGGCGCTTGTAGGTGCGCGTGGTTTGCTTCTGTTGGAGCATGAGTTGGTGCTTGTTTTCGTCGAAAGTAATGGTTAGTGAAGCTGCCATTGTTAGTTTTTTCGAAAATTTCTGAAACAAGACCACATCCATTAGTAATCACAAGAATATAATGATCATAAATGGGAAGTTCTATGGTTTCGTCTTTTCAAATTGCTCGAGGTAGATGACCCAAGCAATATGAGGAAGGCAAAATGCCATAGATGGTACAATTGTTCTGATCGCAGGTATGGTAAGCCCAGAATGGGCATCCCAGTGACTGCTAGAAGCAATTGTGAACTTAAATTCGACTTATCGAGAAGCAGAGCTTGCTCGAGGTAAGAAGAATATAAAGTTGGAGTTACAGATGTGCCGGTCGCAATACAGTAGACCCTGAAAGGGCGTACTAGTACCGCTAGACACAAATGTTTTGAGACTGCATCTATGAGATGAGATTCTCTGTTTTGAAAGGTCAAGATTGGGTTCATCAAAGAGAGCAGATGGTATTCCAATCTGAACACGGTCTCGGCGATTTCCGCGAGCGCCAGTGCTCAGAAAGAAATGAACCATGATTTCTCGGATCTGAATCTAAAAATGACGAGTTTTTTTTTTTTTTTCAAAGGCCAATATCGGGTTTATCAAAGAGAGCAAAAGGCACTCCAATCCGAACACGGTCTCGGCGATTTCCGCGAGCGCCAGTGCCCAGAAAGGAGAAGACCAAGATTTCTCTAATCTAAACCCAAAATGACGGAAGTTTTTTTTTTTTTGAAGATTTTTGAAGATTTTTTTTTTAAAAAAAAAATCTTTTTTTATTATTATTATTATTTTTTTTTTAAGATTTTTTTTTTAAAAAAAATTTTTTATTTTTTATTTTATATTTTAAAATTTTTATATATATTTTTTAATTTATATATATATTTTTTTTAAAAGACGAGAGAGTACACATAGGCCTCCTAACCCGGTCTTATGAAATCTTGATTGATAGAATTGCCCCCAGGTAAGGGTAGGATTACTTAATGAACCCGTTTGGAGGACCCTTGCCTAGAACAGTAAAGCTGTCTCCACACTCTGGACAAGGCGTTTCTTTGAATCAACCATGATCAAAGAACACAGTTGGTTTAACCTTAGTGGTCTATGTCTTTTTTTTTTTTTTATATTTTATATTTTATTTTTATGAATTCATCGAAGAGAAACAATGGCCCAAAACCTTAGTCGAACAGGCTCAACATTTCTGCAAGCGCGATGAACGATAGGAACGGATCAAGGTTTCTCAATTTTGAATCCAAATTGAGAAATCTAAATTTTTTTTTTACTTTTATATATATATATATATATTTTTTTAGATTTTTAATGAACTCATCGAAGAGAAACAATGGCCCAAAACCTTAGTCGAACAGGCTCAACATTTCTGCAAGCGCGATGAACGATAGGAACGGATCAAGGTTTCTCAATTTTGAATCCAAAAATGACAAATCTGATTTTTTACTTTTTTATATATATATTTTTTTTAGATTTTTAATGAACTCATCGAAGAGAAACAATGGCCCAACCCCTGATCCGAACACGGTCTCGGCGATTTCCGCGAGCGCCAGTGCCCAGAAGGGAAAGGATCAAAGTTTCTCAATTTTGAATCCAAAAATGAAAAATCTGATTTTTTTTTGTTTTTTTTTTTTGAAAAGAGAAAGAGTGGAAATAAATTCAAAGAATTAGAAATTTCCAAACAAAAAATCTCATCTTATTTTTTTTTATGCGGAATTCAACATAGGCCACCAATTATAAAGTAGCCAAGGAATCGAGAAAAGAAATATAAGCATAGAGCAAAATATATGATATGCAAATATTTCATTTCTAGCATCGTGTTCTCAAATAAACGAGTCCCACCGGGTGTGCCAGCTTGATGGACCGCGCTCCTGCTCGGTTCTACCGAGGTCGGCGGACGTGGGAGTCCGTTTGGTTCCGACCCTTTCGTAACCGGGGGGCAGGGGCGTGCATCAACATTTCTTTTTTTGTGGGTGTGCCAGATTTTCTATTTTACTTGGAATTGCAAGTGGTGATCCGGGGATCAACCTTCGCAAGTAAAAAGGAAATCAACTTCTTTCAAGTTTTCCATTGCACATATATTTAAGAAAAGAGACATTTTTCTTGGTTTGCCGTGAAAGGCGATTTCTTTGGCATTTATAGCCGATTTTGGCGTTTATAGCCGATTTTTGGCGTTTATAGCCGATTTACAATCCTTATCAACAATGAAAGACAAGAATTGTGATTTTTGTCTCTTTTGAAAAAATACAAACTACAATGAAAAGTAAGAAAAGGAGGATCTAACTTCTCAGGAGATTGTGGGGGACTCGTTTAGACTGACGGTCGCAAGCCATATGTGGGCTTCACCATCATCCATGCAGATGAGAACAGAGGATGCTATTGATTCGCTTGGCTTGGCTATAACCTCGGGTTTTTAGAGGACAAAGACCAAAAGGAGGTCCTATGTCCAATAAAAAGCCGAGTAGACGGGCTGAAAAGCCATATCTAAGCCATTGGAGGCAGAAGGAGAAGGCAAGGACCTTGGGGGGGGGGGTACCCCCCAAGGGACTTTTGTCACCTTGTTGCGGTGGCCGGTGTAGAACTTCCGCAGAGTTTTCTCTCTTTTTCTTTTCTCTGGATTTCTGACTGCTGTCTGTTGATGTTCGTTGTGTGTCCTTTCTTCTTGGAGAGCCCTCCTATTTATAGGCTTTTAGGTAGCCTTTTAGGTGGGTTTATGGGCTTTTATTGTCATTAAGCCGCATAATGGGAGGAGTTACAAAATTGAATTGTTTATTTTGTAACTCTTTTTTTCTTGGCTTCTGATTGGCCGGAGGAGATTGAGGGCATTTAATCGCCTTTAATCGCCATGATGGGAGGAGTTTCATGGGTTAAATGCCATGAATCTCTTGACTTGTAACTCCCGAATGCTTGCTTCTGATTGGGCCGTCCAAAGAAATGGATTAATGACTGTAATAAAGCTAGTCAATTAATCGCATTAAGTGGTTGCCGAGCAGCTGAAGAGTCGCGGGCCGTGCCACGTCTTTTGAGATTCTTCTGTTGATGATCATCGATGGATCTTCATGTAGATCGACATCAGATGATCATGTAATTTCAGGTGTTTGTTGCCAACAGCGGGTCGGTGCCATCTGTCCTGTCGATTTCTCGATCGGTCGGGTGGAAAGCACACTTTTTTTGGTTGACCGGGTGGCGATCAATACTGTCTTCGATACTCTTGATGATTTACCCGTGTTTTGGACGGATGTCAGAGGATTTGGTGTCTAAAAAGCATGAATTTTAGAAAGTACCAGAGGCTGGGCTCCTCGAATCGCGAAAAAACGGCGAAAACCGGGGTTTCCGGGGCTTTCCCGGCGACCCCGGGGTCCAAGGTCGCCGGCGACCCTGGCCCAGGGTCGCAGGGGTCTGCGACCCTGGGGGGGTTTTCCCCCTTTCGTGTCCCGTTTTGCGTCCGTTTTTGCTTTTTTCTGATTCTTTTTTCTTCTGCACTTTTCCTTGACATTTTGACCATTTATTGGCCTGATTTCTTTGTAGGAAACCTGATGAGAATCCTTGCATTTTATTTTGCAAAGTTTCCAATTTCCTGAGAAAGCCGAAGACTTTGTCGCGCAGAGCTGCCAATTTTCCGTCAGAAGCTGAAACTGGGTCAAACGATGTCGGAATGACCTGAAATTTGGTGTGAAGCTTCCTGAACAATAAATAAGACCAACCATAGGCTTTTGTTTGAGTTTCGAAGCCGTTTGGGGTCCTATCACCTGCAGACTTGCTTTTTGTCGCGATGAAGATGTCGCGGTTTGATGTGTGGTCAACCGATGTCCGATTGACTTGAAATTTGACAGGGAACCTATTGGAGTCATTTTAAGATGATCTATAGGTTCTGTCTTGGAAACCATGGTCCCGGAGAGCTTTTGTCGCCGAGAGCTCCTTTTCGGCTGTCGAAGAAGCGAAGTTAGGCCAAATGATTTTGAAATGGCCCGAAACTTCTTGTGTACTCCTCTTTTGGCTGTCTGGAAGAATCTTGCAGTTTTTGTTTGATTCTGACAAGATTTGATTTTTGGAAGCAGCATTGCCTATTTATGGCAGGTTGCGACTTCATGTAGCTCTTTGGATCTTGATGAGGCAAAGTGACATTTTTGGTGTCAACAAATGCCCCCTCGAGGTACAGCGGCGAGTTGCTTAACTTTTGTAGTCGATGTGCCTCGAAGAGATTTTTGAAGGAGAGCCTGTGACTTGACCAAGAGTCTTTGAGCAGTCTTTCTTTTTGGTATTTGTAGCCTTTTGAGCTTCCAGGGGAATTTTATGGTAGTGAAAGGGATCACGTACCATCTCGAGGCAAAGTTTTGAAGATGACATCAGGGATGTGGATTTGGGTTTTGACCTTGTGACCTAACAGGCTATATATGGCAGGTTAGGGGGTCGGGTTTGGTTTTGATCGTGTGACCCAACAAGCTGTATGTGGAATGTTGGGGGATCAATTTTGGTTTTGATCTTGTGACCTAACAGGCTGTATGTGGCAAGTTAGGGGATCAGGTTTTGGTTTTTGGTTTTTGGTCTTGTGACCTAACAGGCTGTATGTGGCAAGTTAGGGGACCAGGATTTGGTTTGATGGAATGTCAATTTCAAGATTTTGGCTCAATTTGGTAGATGAGGCTGGATGGTTTGATTTTTGGAAGCTCATGGGGCTTGGAACTTTCTTTTGTATGGTCCAATCAACTCAAAAGAGGCATGGAACCATTTTTGTATGCTCTTGGTAAGAGGGATTTCTCTTTGACTAAAAGCCCAAATTTTTTTTTTTTTTTTTTTTTTTGTGCCTAGGTGGTCAAACCTGGCTCATATGGGCTAACCCATGGGACCTTAAGCTTTTGAAATGGCTTAGATCTCATATGGTGTCATTTTTGTAAAGAATATCCAAAAATATCTCATTTGGATAGAGAATATCCAAGAATATCTTTACTTGGAGAGAATCTCTCATGATCCCTTTATTTTTGGGATAGAATATCTCAAGATATCTTTCTTTTGGGAAAGAATCCATCATAGATTTTATCTATTAGGAGAAAATCTCTCAAGATCCCTTTATTTTGGGATAGGATATCTCAAGATATCTTTCTTTTGGGAAAGAATCCGTCATAGATTTCTTTTTGGGAAAAAAATCCTTCAAGATATCTTTCTTTTGGGAAAGAATCTTTCTAATTTCTTTCTTTTGGTAAGGTTACTAATTAGTAACACTTACCTCTTTCTTCTTTCCTTCTTTGGTTTGCTCTCCTCTATAAAAGCAAGGAGAAGGTTGGATCTCTTGCTCTTATTACTTTCTTTTGCAATAATCTCAAGAGGGCTTCAAGACCAAGAGTTCTTCTTCTTCAAGATCTTCAAGACTTTTCTTCTTCTTCTCCATCAATGGCTTCAAGTAAGTTCTCCCTTTTTTTTTAAGAAAACTCCATTGTAGGAAAAAAAGTTCTTTCTTCTTCTTTTTTTTTGTTTCTTTCTTTTCTTTTCTTCTTTTTTTTTTTTTTTCACGTGTTTGCCTCCCTTTTTTTTTCACACGGTTTTTTTTTTTTGCTTTCTTTTTTTTTTCATGTTTTTTTTTTTTTTGTGTTGGCCGTACGGACAGATCCGTACGGATCTGGCCGTACGGCCACGTGGCCTGTGGGCCAGCCCTCATTTTTTCTTCTTTTTTTTTTTCCTCCCCCCTTTTTTTTTGAGAGAGTTTCTTTTCTTTCTTTTTTTTTGTTTTCTTTCCCCTCTCTTTTTTTTTAGAGAAAGTTTCTTTTCTTTTTTTTTTTGCTCATCATGATAATGCATTTTTTTTCGCAAATCTAGATGTTCATGCATGCCTTTAATTTGTAAATTAAATTTGTAGCATGATGTGATAGCATACCTGAAAGTTTTTGCAAATTTGGGAACTTGGAGCTCGCAGTGATGTTGAGCCCTTCCTGATTTTGCGGAGACTTTTAGGTTTCGAAAGTTTGGAGTTTCGGAGCTCGCAGCGATGTTGAGCCCATCTTCAAGCTTTCTATTTCTTTCGGGATAGTTCATTTTCTTCGGAATTGCCCCGTCATCATGTCAAAATTTCGCCAGATTTTTTTTTTAGCGAGATTCTGTCATTTTGATGTTTGATCTTTTTCTTTTCCATCCTTTTCAGGTGGTTCCTCCAGAGCGAACAAGGGTAAAAGAGCCTGCTACAAGCGTACCTCGTCGATCTTCTAGATCTTCTAATCCGGCCGTTCAGCAGGCTTTTGAGAAGGTCCAGTATGTTGAGAGAAATCTGGAAGAGTGCGACTCCCTCAAAAGAGATGAGATGAGGCAGCGACTGATCACTCTCAAGGGAGAGGAATTCTATAAGATCATGGTAAGCAGTCGTCCATGGGTGATGGAAGATCAGAGCGTTTTGCCCAAGCCTACCTTCTTCTTTGGTGATGCAGTCCCTGATGACATTACATACTAGAGGAGATGTTTTCAGTTTTCCTTCACAGCAGATGGTGAGAGGAAGACTGTTACTACCCGGTCGATGTTTGATCGCACCGTCTCGATTCTGAGCCTTGCCCCCACGTGCCCTAAGAGGGAAGATCCTCCAAGTTGGGTGAGAAGGACAAATGTAATCAAGACCGGGGTTTTTGTCGGCGGTTCTCCTGGATATACGGAGAGGTCGCCTGTTGACATGGACCTATTGATGCCATCCAGCGGCTACCAGGGCTCTGATTATCCGTCGGTCGATTTGAGACCGGTGGGCCTTGGTATTTTCAGTGGTGACGGCAGCAATTGGATCAAGCCTTTTCGACTTCGAGGTCGTTTCAATGCTGACTCCGAGTGGAAGTCGTGGACTGATCGCGTCCTGCTGATTGGTGGCGCCGTTTTGAAGGAAGCCGGGATTTTTGATGCGGTCCGCGCCTTTAGGGAGACCGTGATCTTTTCCGACGAGGCCTTCATGGCTATGCTGGAGTCGTTCCTCCCTCAAACCAATACCTTCGTTGTGACGAATGGTGAGATTGGTTTTTCTTTGAAGGAGCTGAGCGCTATTACCGGATTGCCCATCCTCGGAAAACTTTATGAGGAGTTTATGCCGATTGACAGCGTCCTCGAGGGGCAGTCTGAGGAGTTCAGGCTTTTATACTTTCAGCTCGTCGCCTTCTATGATTTTTTGAAGGAGAAGGGGGGTTCGAAAGTTAGATCCAGCAGTTGGAAGAGTTTTTGCTCTTCATTCCCCAACTTTTTTGATAGTAGGGAGCCTTCTGATAGCGTGACCCAGGAAGCCGGAGCTCAGGATCCAAGTTCAAAGAAGATCTTGGCCATGCAAGAAGAGTTGAGAGATTTCTGTGCAAGTACAAACGCCATATGTCTTGACATTGCACTGCGGAGAGATCTCGCTGTTTACCTCACTTATTGGCTTGGTGAGGCTGTATTTGCTGGAGGAGATGGAACGCACATCAGGCCGCATTGTATTTTCCCGGCTTGTCAGATGGCGTTTGGAGAGCAGGTTGCTTTGGTGCCAGCTCTTTACTCCTACCTGTGTACCGAACTGCAGGCTGCTGCTTTTCTAGTTCGGCTTGGGCTTCCCATGAATAGGGTATTTTCAGCCCATATCTTTTATTCGTGGTATGTATACCACTGTCCTGGCTTCCATCGGCTGGGTGCTGCTCAGGATGATGATCCTCTGATGATCCGACTGGCTAAGGGCAAAGCCGTGTCCGAATTACTTTTGTTTGCCCGCATGAGGATCCGACGGTTCAGGGACGTCGAGATGGGGCAATCTTCAGTAAAGCTTTCTCCGGAGTTGCGGAAGAAGGCTTTTGATTTTGGTGCCTCCCGAGACTCTACCAGGGCGGGGTCGGGAAGGCATTATTCCTTGACAAATGCAGAGAGAGAGTGGCTTTTCAGCATACGTGTCGGCACGATGGTGTACCGTAGACATCTTTTCGTCGACATCCAGCCGTATGTACCCTCTCGCTTTGCTTTGCAGCTTGGCTTTTCTCAAGGCGTTGTTGGAGCGCCTTCAAGCATGGTGAAGCGCTTTGGAGGCTTACAGGACGGGAGAAATGCATGGGCTTTTTATAGTGCTGAAGACACTACAACCATGATTTCTTATCCTGTGTTGTTGACTTCCCGGACTGCCGGCTTTGCGAAGTGGTTCGCGGAGAGTTTCTCGGCATATCGGGGACTTTCCAGGAAGGAGCTTGATGTGAAGCTGGCATCTGGAAAGGGCCTTGGAAAGTCGGATGGCATCCGGCGAGAGGAAGTTTGGGCCTTCCTTTCTGGAGAGAAGCACAAGATAGGCTTTCTCGGTGACCAGGGCGTCATCGGTTCTGAAGCTGTTCGAGAAATACCTGACGAGGCTTTGGAGCAGCTAGAACAGGAGGAAGCCGAACTTGGCGCTTGGATGCAGGCGGCACAGAGGCAAGCTTCCGTGGAGTCTACTGGCAAGAGCAGACCATCCAGTGATGAGTCGAGTGGGAAACCTGACTCTGACAGCGGGATAGGTTCTTCTAAGAAGCGAGCCCGCAGAGGTAAGAGGAGGAGGAGTCATCATAGCAGCAAGGAGCAGCATGAGGACTCTCCTAACTTGGAAGTTCCCCTTACCATCAATGAGGATGTGCCAGTGGATGCCGACGAGCCTCCAGAGAAGAGAAGCCGAGAAGAAGAGACCGTCGGTGAAGGTATGATTCTTCCTTTTTCTCTTTCCATTTCTTTTCATGGGATTTTTTCCATGTTATGATTTGCTCCTTGTTCCTGCTTTTCTTTTTTTTTTTTTAGCAGAGGAAGACTTGGTGATACCTGAGGTCCCAACCGATGAGGTGGTGATGGATCCTGTTGAGGCACCTGAAGAAGAACCGAGGGACTCTGGAGTAAATCCAGAATCTCCAATTGGTACGACTTCTTTTGCTCTCTTTTTTTTTGTTTGTGACTCGGTTTGCTAACACATTTTTTTTTTGTCAGCTGACTTGCCACAGGATTCCGATGACTTTGAACCATCGATAGACGCAAATGTTGATGATGCTTCCGATGAGTTCATGGAGGAGGAAAGTGTTCCACCAGTCGTCGAAGAAGGTATTTTGTAGTTATAACTCTGATAATGATTTTCAAACAGGGTCATATTCATACCTTTTTGTGTTTCCTTTGCAGGTTTTGAAGTGGCAGAGGAGGATCCGTTGCTTTCAGAGCAAGAGATGCCAGAGGTTGATCCAGAGGTAGAGATTCCTGGGACCAGCTCTGACAATATTGAGGAGATTCGTCGGCGTGACCTTGAATTTGCTATTGGTGATCAAGTGTTCTTGAAAGCATCACCTATGAAAGGAACAATCCGATTTAGTCAGAAGGTGTCACGTCCCCCGAACCCGATTAAAGAAATAACCGGATCCGGAGAGTGAATTTTAGGACCATTTAAAAATTTTGTCCTTTGGGCCCACGAATCGTAGTCCGCGGTGAGGATTTAATATTTCCAACCTCATGTGTCACAATAATCATGGAGTTCATTGAACTCTAGGCATATGGAATCTTAAGCAATGGATAATAATCTCATTAAATTAAAATTGCAAGAAAGAGTAACAAAACTAAGAATTAAGTTATTTATTACATTGGCCATCTCAAGATACAAGGCCAATAAAAGTATGGAAGTCAATAATAAAAGAAGGTCCAACAAGAGAAATAAATGAATAAAAGAACAATCCAGTAAAATCCCATGTATCTCTCTCGTGCCCGAAATGATGACGCTACTCTACGTCATCGGCACGCCACTCTCGTGCCTCCTCAGTTGGTTGGAGATCCTCTGGGATCTCCTCACCTGGCTGCTCCTCGTAGAAGAACTCACCTGATGTGTCTGTACATCAAGGAACAAAGTCAACGACATGTTGAGCAATAGATATACAAAACGTAATAAATACACATGCATCAAGTGTAGAATAATGACAGGTAAGATCATATGAATACAAGAATCTGAAGCTAGGCATATAGCGAGATTAATATGTAGAAACAATAACAGGAATCCTAGCAATCATCTAACAATAACCACTATCCATGCAAATGCAAGCAAGACAAGTAAGAGGGAGACTCCGAGGATGTCCTATGCCACCTCCCGGGGTACCAGTAATAATCCCCTTGGACTACTGATACCATAGTCCGGCTCCAGTGGGATCCTAGCTCCCTGTCATGGGAATAGCAGCACGGTCCTAGCCCGCTCCCAGCTATTCAACGCCATGGACGCCGTCCTACGCCGACTGCCCACCCCGACAACCGGAGTAACCGATTCGTCATTAAATCCCAAACTGCAGATGGCCATGATATGCAACAATAATAATAAAGTGGTTCTGACACAAGAATATCAAGACAAGCAAGTCTGGCTAGTTCCATGTACAAGACAAGATCCTAGGGATTATCTTATTCAAGATATCACAAGAAAAGCAACACGAGATAATCCCTTCCATCACTAGCCAGTCATGTTTATCAAAATAAGACACGGTTTCCTAAGGTACACTCTAAGTCAAGTCCAAGTCCTAAATTCTATAAGAATTTATGTTTCATAATTGATTACGTGTTTTATGCCAAGAGAGTGTACAAGGAGATGTTATCAACGGATACAAGTCACAAGTCAAGGAAGAATTACAATCCAATCCTAAGTAAGTGGTGTCATCCCTGTATCCTACGTATTCTAACGGAGTACATGAGGAGATTGGATCAATGATGCTCTTAGGATAATTCCTTGGTGTACAATCATGTTGAGCATCATTAAACTCAATTCCTTGTGCATTCGGTTACACTACGTGTAATACACGAATACCTAGACAACCCATCGAATTCACACCAAGCACGTGATTCGATTTCCAACCCATTTATGGTCATGTGATAGTAAGTTAATAGTTTCCAACATCTAAGTCCCAAACCTAGGTCAAACAGTCTCTTTCTTAAGTTACAAGAGTCGGATCATTAATTCAACTAATCACATCACTTTCCGATCTCCGATCGTGATGAAACCAGAACCATTGGATTCTCTATTTCAAGGGCTTTCCAACGGTGTATTATATGTGCAAATCCAACGGGCGGATTGAAAGTTACAAGCCTTTGAAGTTTTAGTGACCATGCACCCTCCGATCGATCGCACCGAAGGTGCGATCGATCGGCACTGAACACCTCACAGTTAGTGCACAGTCCGATCGATCGGACTGAGTGACCGATCGATCGGCACTGGGCACCTCCCAGTTAACTGAGAGTTCTCACAGACCGATCGATCGGACTGAGTGACCGATCGATCGGACTGTGATCGCCCACAGTTAATTTGGTGACTGTTCACTGTCCGATCGATCGGACAGCGAACCTGAAGCCCGAATTTGGGTTTCTGCTCCTTTTTCCTCCGATCATTCTAAGACCAAACCTGCAGAAAACGAGCCTCCGTGCTCCCCATTCAATCCATTTGATCACATAACAACATTTCTCATAACTTAAGACATCCTAGAATTATCAATTAAACCATTTATCCAATATTCCACAAATCTACCCTAACATTTATAATCCCCAAATCAATATCAGAAAGGCTTGGAATTAATAAGATACCTATCATAATCATAATCAGATCAATAAAACAAGAAATGCATATATATTATGAAAAGCATATCTACTTGCCTCAATGTCAGAAGATGAAATAATGGGGTGAAATCTGAGGAGAAGCTTTTCTACCCTCAAAATCACAATCTAACCCGAACAATTACCACCTAGAACGCAAAGGAGAAGAAAGAAATAAAAAGAATCAAGATGGACCTAATCTAAACCAAAAGGAAGGTAATTGAAAAAGATAGAGTTACCGGAAACCTTACCAGGTTGATATCGGAAGCAAGAGGGGATCACGATAATGAACTCTAGCGGATCGGATCTCCGAATGGAGTCTCCTAGGCTAAGATTCCGGCTTGAGAAAGGAAGAGGAAGAAGATGGCTGCGGTTCTCTCTTCCGTTGCAGAGAATGAAACTGGAATTAGGGCTAAACATCGTTTAAGAAGACAATTAAGGGGAAAAGACCGAATCGCCCCTTTAAGTGGGTCCGGTGAAAGAATGGACCACTTGAAAGGTTTCTGATCGCCGGATCGCGATGAGTCAAGAGACAAAAGTAATCAGAACGACGAGACCTTTCCAACGAACTTATAAATCACGGCGTTTGGAATATTTCGGAAAAACACTCAATTTTCCCTAAATTTCAAACTACACCCCTGCTATGATCAAACGAACTCGGAATCAAACGAAACTTCGCAGATACTATTCTAATGCTAAAAGAAACTTGCTTATGATCTAAACCCACTTAAATATCTAAAACACAATTAATTATAATAATCACAAATTAAACGGGTCAACGGGCCGGGTTTTGGGCCCAACTGACCCAGTAAGGTCACAGACCTTACAACTCTCACAAATAAAAAGAATATTTGGTCCCCCAAATGCCTAAATATACCTCATCTGGAAAAAGATAGGGGTACGTCTTCAGAATCTGCTCCTTCAGCTCCCACGTAGCTTCTTCTAGACTGTGATTCTCCCACTATACCTTGACCCATTGGATGGTCTTAGTACGCAACACTCCCTCCTTAGTGTTGATGATCTGTGCTGGACGCTCCACGTAGGTGACATCTGCCTGAAGCTGAAGTGGCTCGTGCTGCAACACGTGGGTGGGATCTGGAATATACTTCCGAAGTATGGAGACATGAAACACATCGTGCACACCCGCTAACTCTGGCGGTAGCACTAGACGATAAGCCACGTCTCCAATCTTGCTCTTGATCTCAAATGGTCCCACAAACCTCTTGGCAAGCTTCCCTTTCTGTCCAAATCTGACAACACCTCTCATTGGAGACACTTTCAGGAAAACCATATCCCCCACTTGGAATTCTAAAGGTCTCCGCCTCTTGTCTGCATAGCTCTTCTGACGATCCCGTGACTCCTTCATTCGCATCTGAACAACTCTGACCTTCTCACTGGAATCAGCAATCTCTGAGGGGCCATGAAAACTCCGAACTCCAACTTCCTCCCAACATGCTGGGGTTCTGCATCTTCTTCCATACAATGCCTCAAATGGTGTCATACCAATACTTGAATGATAACTGTTGTTGTAGGCAAACTCACATAGAGGCAAACTCTCATCCCAACTCTCCTTGAAATCCAAAACACATGCTCGGAGGAGATCTTCCAATGTCTGAATTGTACGCTCTGACTGTCCATCTGTCTGAGGGTGGTAAGCTGTGCTGAACTTCAACTGAGTACCCATAGATGACTGGAAAGTAGACCAAAACCGAGAGACAAACGTAGTGTCTCGATCGGACACTATGGACTTAGGTACTCCATGCAACTTGACTATATTGTCCTTGTATATCTTAGTCATCTTATCCATAAACTGTCCAGTCTTGAATGGCAAGAAATGGGCTGATTTAGTCAATCTATCTACAATCACCCAAATAGCATCATTGCCTTTCTTGCTGTTCGGTAATCCCGACACGAAATCCATGGTGATATTCTCCCATTTCCACTGTGGAATCTCCAACGGGTGAAGTAAACCAGGAGGCTTCTTATGCTCTGCCTTAATTTGCCGACAAGTCATACATCTGGAGACAAATTCTGCAATCTCTTTCTTCATTTTCACCCACCAATAGTGATTCTTCAAATTCTGATACATCTTGGTACTCCCTGGGTGAATAGAATATCTGGTGTGGTGCGCATCTGTCATCAACTCTGACTTGATATCTTGAACATCTGGCACACACAACCTATCCTTGCAGTACAAAACTATCTCTATCAATCTAAACTCTGGCTTGTCATTCACATGATCCATGATTCTCTGCAACTCTGGATCATCCTTTTGGCATTCCTTGATCCTGTTAACTATTTCTGGCTCCCAAACTCCCATTGTAGCAACTAGGACCTTCTCATTGACTGGCCAGACTTCCACATCCATATCTCTGAATTGCTCCATCCATCTCCATTCAGGCATTATACATCCACTGAATGCTGCCTTTCTACTGAGAGCATCTGCTACAACATTCACTCTTCCAGGATGGTACTTGATCGGAAAATCATAATCCTTTATGTACTCCATCCATCTCCTCTGCCTGTTATTCATATCACCCTGTGTGAATAGGTATTGCAGACTCTTGTGATCTGTATGCACCTCAAATCTCTCTCCATATAAATAATGCCTCCACAACTTCAATGCAAACACCACTGCTGCTAATTCCAAGTCATGTGTGGCATACTTCTTCTCATGATCTTTCAATTGCCTCGATCCATATGCTATCACCTTGTCATGCTGCATGAGGACACATCCCAAACCTACTCCTGAACTTCTCAACCAACTCATTGAGATCATACTCCTTGGCCTGTGGCTGGCCCACCTTCTGCACTACCTCAAGCATCTGTGCTTGGAATACTGCTTGATCCTCATTTTGTTTCTGGCTTTGCTCAGCCATGTCCTTTTGGGACTGAATGAAAGCTACCATGAACTGGTGGAATTAATTCTCAGAGCCATTCTGAGATGAACTACCCTCACCTCGGGTATTATGCCTACCAGCTATAATCCTGTAAAACATTGAAGGTTAGTTCCAATATGCCCCAAGCTAACATCACAATGCTAGAAAATAAAACTAAGAGATCAACCTACTGACTAACGAAATCCTCACATGACGCCCCGAAGTCCCACATCGACTATAGAGAGGAAAGTGATTGGGATTATATGTAGAGCTTACACCCTTACCTTGCATGAGGCCTTTTGATGGGTTGAGGCCCATCAGAAACAAAACCGTGAGGCCAGTGGGCCAAAGCGGACAATATCATGCATAGGTAAGGGGTGGGGCGTTATAGAAGGGAAAACTTTCACCAAGATTTATCGGACCCTTTCAGATTAAGAGCAGAATTGGCAATGTGGCTTACCGCCTAGACCTTCCAACAGCACTTTCAGGTATCCATAACGTATTTCATGTATCAATGCTTCGAAAATATGTGGCTGATCCTTCTCACATCATAAAGTATGATGATATTCAAGTTTGTCCGGACACCACATATGTTGAGAAGCCAGTAGAGATTATAGATACCAAAGAGCAAGTGCTTCGGATGAGAACAATTAAATGGGTCAAAGTTCGTTGGGCACATCATGGAACCAGCGAAGCCACATGGGAGCTAGAAGAGCAAATGGCTCGGCAATATTCAGAGCTCTTTGTTCAGGTGAATTTTACGTTTGTCTTAATTTTGTTTCATATCTTGATTCTAACTGATTTTGCATTCGGAGGACCGAATGATTCTAAAAGTTTAGGGGAATGTTACACCACATCCCTAGTTAAACGCGATTAACCTTAATTAATCGTGATTATCGTTGATTAAGATGTGATTAAGTACATTACATGAGATTAATGATCACTGTAGCTGAAATTAGTCTTAGGTGATTAAGTTAAGCTTAATAAACTGATTTGGAAGACATGAACTTGATTTTTGACCCCAATTAGTGAATTGGAGGACTTTTTCGTAAATATCAATTAATGCATACATAGTCGAATTGGGTGGAATTTGATATCATCGTGTGTATCTCGATGAGTATATCAAATGTCATAACACACCTCAGTCCATTTGACCTAAGATAAATCAAAGAGGTCTTAGTTTGACCTTAAGTGTAATTACAAATGTTGAATGGGTTTAAAGTGCAAAAGAGGAGTACATGTGTTCTGTACTCAGCACATGCAATTATATTATGGCTTCCACATGTCATACATGAATCTCAGTCCATTGCATGTGAAGAAATTGCTGGAGCTGGTTTCTTCCTCCTTCTTCATGGTCTTTTCTTCTTCTTCGTTGGGTAACTTGGGATAAATGGGTTTGAAGCCTTGGAGCTCTTGACAAAGAGGAAAGTGAATCTTCTCCCTCTCTGTGTTTGATTTTCCTTGAAGAATCTGAGAAGTCCTTGTCTTTTACAAGCCTAGAAGCAATCTGTGCTAAGGAGAATCAAAAGAAAGAAAATTGGGAATTCATCTTCTCCATCAATTGCTTGTTTGGTTTCTTGAGAACAAAATTAAGGGAGACTATCACCTCAAACCACAAGTACAGGCAAGTATAAATTAGTTTTATGGTTCAATTGCTACTGCATGTTGTTTGGATGTAGATTGCATCCATTGAATTAGGTTTTTCTTCCAATTGTCAAATGATATAGTATGAAACTTGAATGGAATTGATTGAGTGATGTGTTATGGAATAGAAGTGTTAATTGTGTTTAAATGATGTATGGAGAAGGGAACAGGAGGTTCCAACAGTTTTGGTGCAAGATCACAGAAAAATGGACAGAACAGAATTCGTGTATGAATTCTGTGTCTCATCATCGGTCAACCGACGCTGTCGGTTAGCCGTCGGCTAACCGACGAGTTGACCAATAGTGTTAAATATGTAGAAAAATGTGTCTCTGGTTTTCGAACCGAGACTTGACCGATACCATCGGTCAACCGACGAACTGAACCGACAACAACAGTTGGAACAGAGGAAATCGCCTCTGGTTTTCGAACCGACAACTGGACCGATACCTATCGGTCAGCTGAAAAACACACCTCGGTCAACCGACGGGTCAACCGATGAGTGAGCCGACAGTGCATCAAAGTGATGTATTTTCAGACTTTAGGTTTGCAATTCAAAAGATAAAGCCTATTGATTTCTTCAAGGCTGTTTGTACCTTGATACCGCGAGTAATGGTTAAGTGCGGGTCTTTAATGTGCAACTTTCCATAAGAACTGTAATGTCTGTCGAACATAACACATGCACATTAAGTGATCTAGCCATATACCTATTTGGTTGGTACTCATTTGACTGGAATTAACTGATACTAATGAACTCGTAACCGCTCACTGTAATCAACTTTAAAGATTAACATTGTATATGAATTACTTGTGAATCGGCACGGCACTACATAATGATTTCTGCAAGCTCATTGAGCTGATCTTGATACTGTCTGCAGCAGTTACTTGTGGAGTGTTCCGGAACTCCGTGGTGATGTCAGTAGTTCCTGGCCCGGACGCTGAGAAATCCCACATATTATTCTTCTATTGAGAAGATGGTCATGTCTCCTTGATTACGGAGATGGTAATCCTTCCTTTAAGGAAGATGGCACTTGATTGATTCTTATGGAATATTATGTTAGTTGCCAAGTTGCCAATGTCAAGGATGAATATCCTTAATGACTTGTTATAAGATTATGAACTGACTGTTAACTGAGTATTGTTTACTGTTTTACGTGTAGCATGTATGATCATAAACACTGTTTATACTTTGCTGAATTGTCGAATTCACAGTGTTATGATGACATTACAGGCTCAGCTGCCCCTACCGTTGGTGCGACCGCACCGGCAGCGGAGGAGACCACTCCTGTTCCGCCAGGCGGACTAGTGGAGTGGAATTGACAGAGCATAGTTTGGATGTTGAGAATTTTGTTGTAAATTCTGTTTATTGAAAAGAGTATATGTATGTACTTTTGAGATCCTTGCATTGTTTTGGTATGCAAGTGATGATTATTATCGAGTTGTAAATAACTTTTGAAATCAATGTAAATGTTGGTTTTATTTGTGATATTCCGCATTATTTGTATCTGTATCCCTTGTGAGTTTTACGTGTTAAAATTCACGGGAGTAAATATGGTTTCGACGCCGGTTAACTCGAGGTAATTAAATTTCGGGTTCGGGTCGTGACAGATCTCTAACTGTTCTTCGTGTTTTGAGTTGTATTTGTGTGTCTATAAATTAGTCATAGATGCAGTCCTTTTTTTTTTTTTTTTTTCTAGTCTATCTTGGAAGTAGAAGATACGTACACAAAGCTTTGCTTAGGAGAACTAATAATTTCAGCTGATAGATGATCTGGATAACTGGAATAAGATGTGACCCACATGTATGTATGGAGTGCTTGGTTCAAATGAAAGCCTGTAATTTGGGTATTATGCCTCACTACTATATGGCACTGCACAATATTTGCATCTTAACCACTACTGATCATTTAGGAAAGAAAGAACGTTAACTCAGAACAATGGAACACACCATAACCTTTACTCAGTTCAATGATCAATAGAAAAATCTAGCAAATTGAAAAAAAAAAAAAGGATTGATCAGGATCACTCATGAAGCAATCATGTTGATGCTCAATTACTTCATCATGCCCAAAAAGCTTGAATGATCAATGGCAGCATAGCAGCCGACAAGATGTCTCCAAATGAAAATCTGCTCCCAGAGTTTGGTTCAGTACTGCTCCTGTTGTTGGGAGAACCTGCACAAAAAACACTTATTACTTGATCAAAGATTTTCTTATCATCATAATAACGTAAAACCAAGGTATAGAGCCAGGAGTGATATTCCACAGAAAAGAGTTCCTTTTGTCATGGAGCCCATATGGATGCATGTTAATTATGAGAGAAGGAAAGAAGGAGGGGCTTTTGTGTTCTTGTTTTGGGGAATGGTACATGTCGAATACGGAAGATCAGATTGTCCCACTCAAATCATCCTAGCCCATGATTTAGCAGCCTCAAAGTTTCTAACTTTAGATAAAGTCATCTCTTTGTTTACTAAATCCAAGAGGTTATATCAGTGAAATGACTGTCAAACTGGGGCAAGTTTCAATACATTCCAGTGAAGGTCTTAGAAATTGAGATAATAAGATACATATTGACACCCCTATTTTTACGTCTTCAAGTATTTTATAAATTTTGTTGAGCTATATGTATTTTCATAAACGCAAATAGGATCTTTTTTTTTTTCAAAGAGAGTACCAAAAGAACCAAATAGACACTTAAAAGCAGATCACTGTGAATTTACTCAAACTAAAAAACATGGGAAGATGGAAATACTCCAACTGCAACAAAAGAGAAAGGAGTGGAAGTGTTTACTTGAAACAGAGCAGATGCCAGAATTGACATTAACTCCACACTTAGAAGGCAGCAGCGAAGCCTGTGTTACATTGATGCCGCTGGAGGCAGTGTTGCTGCTGATCAAGTTGCAAAGACATTTTGGATTGGATTTGATCACTGACGTTAGTGGGTCGCAGCAATCGCTTGATGGGCGGCCACTCGTCGAATTGAGGTAGTTCAAGCAAGGGGCCAGTTGGTTTATGCAGGAGGTGTCTTGGGCTCCACACTCAGATGCTAAGATGGTCATGGCTAACAAGATACAGCTCCAGGCCCAGGCCTTCTCCATCTTCAATCCTCAGCCGTACTTGGAGTAATACAATCACGATTTGTACTTGATCTCTAATATATATTAGCTTCAAATTTCTGCTAATGCACTTTTGTGGGGGCGTTTGTAGTACTTTTATAGATTTCTTATGGTGCTTTGTTTGATTGCTTGCTTTACTGGTTTAGCTTTGTTCTGGGAGTTGAGGTTGGTGATCTAATTTATGGGCTGTGTTGACTCCATGGTTTTCTTCTTTTATAGTTTTTGGTCGGTTCGGTGGATCTACTTTAAGACTCTAAGATATTTGTTTGGGTCAATGCAGGCTCTATGGCCTAGGATTTCTAGGGTCTCCATCATCGACATCAGACAGTTGGCATCATTGCTGATGGTCTGGATGGGCCATGCATTGACCACTATTTCTGGTGGGCTCCAAAAGGATGATCCGAGATGCTTGATTAGTGGCCTGCAATTTGGTGCCTGTTGACCAGTCAGGATAGGCCGTCCACTTGCTGTGGCTTACAATTCAAAAGACCAATTAAGACAAAACACCAAAGGTTCAACTGGTAAACCAGGGCCATTGGATCTTGGGAACCAGCTAATCAAAAGGAAAGTGGCACGTCGTTTTATTCTATGGCTACCAAGATTTCTAGTCATTAAGGAAAATCCTTGTACAATGGCTGCAAGAGCGTCTAATGCAAAATTTAAGACAGGAAGATTTGATGGAAAAACAACTTTAACTTGTGGCAGATTAATTTCCTCTTCTTTTCCAACTCAACTCTGCTCTTCACTCTCCCCTGCCTCCACCTGAAGCAACAACCGAAAGAATGAAAAGAAGGGAAAGTGGGATTAAAAAAAAAGGGGGGGGGGGGGGGGGGGGGGGGGGGGGGGGGGGGGGGGGGGGACCCCAGCCGCTGTGACCTAACGACCCCTCAACTCCTTCTTCCAATGGCTCCTCATTGACCCACGCGCCCCAAACCCTAAGAGGCTCCACCCCCTCCCTCCCTCACCCTTCCCCTCCACCGGCTCCGCCTGCGACGTCCTCAGCCCCCGGATCTTCGTCCTCGGCGGCTCCGTCTCCGACGTCCCTTCGTCCACCAGCTCGATCTTCGACGCCCGCTTCAACCGTTGGGAGATCGGCCCCAGCATGAGGGTCCCCCGCGAGTTCTCCGCCGCTGGCTGGACGGAGGTATTTGACCCAGCTGCAGGATCTTGGTCCCCCGTCCCCTCCCCTGTCGACGTCCAGGAGAAGTGGATGCACAGCATCGCCGTCCTCAGCGGCAAGCTCTTCGCCATGGCGGACCGCGGCGGGGTCATCTACGATCCAGCCTCGTCTGCTTGATCTGGGCTGGCGCGAGAGCAGGGAAAAAAAAGGGGAAGGGGAGCAGGGTGGGAGCAGGAGAAAAAACAAGAGGGAAGGGAAAAGTGAAGAAAAAATGGGAGGGGGTGGGGGGTGCTTGTATAAAGGGCATTAGCGACTGCCTGTGGCGCCTTATTTTTGCAAACGAAATTTTGTTTTCGTCTCCTATTCTTTTGAAAAAAATTAAAACAAACGACAAAATTTATATTTCGTCCTCTTTGGGTGTTCTTTTAAGACAAAAAAAAAAATTTCGACATCAAATTTCGTCACAGCAGCCTAGATTTCTTGTAGTGAATATTTTATAGGTAAAACATAACCTTCGTCGGAGAGAGAGAGAAGAGCGCGCAAGAGAGAGAGTGAAAAGAGGGGTTTCGGTGGCGGGAGAGGGAAGAAAATTGGAAAATTTACCGACGATTATTTTTCGTCGCAAAAAATAGAAAATTTCATCGGTAAAAATTAATTTATTTTTTATTTTTTTTTAAAAAGTAAAAAAGTCTACCAACTTTTACCGATGCTTTATATTAAACGTCGGTGATAAATTTTCCGACGCTAATTTTCGTCGGTAAAAAAAAATTTCTGACACGTTTTATCACGGGCAGACACGTACGGGCGAGGCAAAACGGGATTTGTTGCCACTAACTCTATTGGTGGTTGCAACAAGTAACAAATAGCCATAAAAACACTAGCCGCGGTAAAAAGTTCGACGCTAAAAGTCATTTTTTTAGTAGTGGAGCAATGGGTTCTTGGTAGGTATCGTGAGAAGAAGAAGGGGTGCGAAATTTTTTTGGTGTCAAGATTTGGGTTCTCAGTGGGTATCGTCTATCCCTAATGTGGGGTTAAATTTTGGGTGTCAAAAAAAGGGTGCGAAATATTTTTGGAATATTAATTTGGCGGGTTTCTATTTTTACGGCATGCGGAATGTGGGCTGTGAAAGCTGATTAATCTTACAGCTTCTCAAAGCAGGCCGTGAACTTAATTTGAATGGCTTGGCCTTTTACAGCGTGCAACATGTGGGCTGTTATACCCTAATATTTTTACGGCTTACGAATGTGGGCCGCAAATGCTTAATAATCTACGGTGTCTTAAATGCACGCCGTAGTTGATAAGATCTCACGGCACGCAAAATGCACGCCTTAATAAAGATAAGAAAAAGCCCTTTTTGTGGCTCGCATTCCATGCGCGCCGTACTATTATATCATTTACGGCTTGCATTCAATGCACGCCGTAAATGAGAAGCTGTAAAAGCCCTGAAATGGTGTATTGAGGTTAGTACTTTTAGTTTGACAAGGTATATATAAGGTTTTGAAGAGAAAGGCAACGAATTCATCCACGACGGATGATGAGTGAGAAGTGTTGTGCTCGTGTGTGCGGAAGGATAAAACCCGTGATCGACGATTACACCGCATAAGAAGATAAAATTACACTTATACTAAAAAAGAAGATGAAATCATACACAGAGATTTATGTGGTTTGACAAGATTGCCTACGTTCACGGAAAATGAGGCTTTCATTGGGTTCATTATGTATATAGTTTTGGGTTATAGATTATATATATAATCTACACTTAATTTCTAGGTCCCCAAGAAATCCGTTTTTAGCCCCCCAAAAGCCTCTATATAATTACCAAAATCCCCATGACCTTGAACCCACTTAGTCTGGACCTTGGACCTTAGACCTAGGTCTGTCAATGGGATGGATATGGCTTGGGTTGTCCAATCCCGTTCCGAATACTGGACGGGCTTGCTGGGGGTTGTCTAATCTTGGCGCTAAATTGAGCGGGCCTATGTCAAATCCCACCCCATGTGGGCTCGGGCTGGGCCCGGGCTTTAGCATAATCTTGAACATAAGATTAAGAGTCTCTAATTATTCCTATACTGTGACCGGACTTTAAACCATCCTCTTTTTCTTTTTTCTGGACTTGGGACGACAATGTAAAATAACAAGCAACATGTCTCATAAGGTGATCATGTTTTAATTAGATGCTAACTGATTGGAATTTGAAAGCCGTACCTTTTTTCCAAACTTGGGACCGACAGTGCAATGTAACAAGCAACATGCCTCATAAGGTGATCATGTTTTCATCGGATGCTAACTGACTGGAATTTGAAAGCCGTAAATGAAGAAAAACTGGAATACTAAAATGGAATCCAAAAATATCCAAACCCTTCAAATCAAATCAGATGACACAAAATTGATCCTAACTATCTCATCAGCACTTCAACAGCTAGCCATCAGATGTAGATAGCTAAAGTCAGACAAATAATCACCACTCCAAACTCAGTAATAGACACAGAAATCACAAAAAAGTCTCGCTATGCAACCACTAGCCATCAAACAAACGGACGAAAAACAATAATCGATCAAACTAAGGCATAGTGAGAAATAAGATAATCCAATCACCTCAAAGCAAGCACAATTTTTTTTCTCATCAAAAGCCCAACCGGTTCAATTTAGAAGCATAAATGAAGAAATTAGAAAACTAATTAAACCTCAATCGCAATAACTAAATTCCAGAAAATGGAAGTAATCTAAATAAAGCGACCCCATCAACAAAGAGAGCCTAGCCCAATATGAAAAAGTATGGACTTTCCAGTTTCATCTCAAAACACATCAGAGTGAAATTAAACTGTTTTGTGGATTGAAAAGATTCAACTACCAAGATAGTATTTTCTCCTTACACTAATGTGTTCATATCAGTATCTCAAAGATCCTGTTCAAGTAATCAAATAATCATCATAGACACCCTATAACATGACAAACAATTCAAATGTTAAAATTAATTATCTAATGTGATGATTTGATATGGTAGTTTCGGTAGATATATTTAAAACTTAATAAAATTATTTTATTGCCGGGCTGAGCCGGGCTTGCTCTGCCCAATCCCAATCCTATTTTAGCTGGGCTTTTAAAAAATTATCCAAGCCAAGCGGGCTCGAAATTTTTTTTAAAGCCTTGTGTTTTCGGACTTGGTACGGGCCGGGCCGGGTACGCATTTCACCGGGCTAAATTGACCAGCCTACCTGGACCTG
Organism: Litsea cubeba; assembly: GCA_012931725.1. Lineage (NCBI taxonomy): Eukaryota > Viridiplantae > Streptophyta > Magnoliopsida > Laurales > Lauraceae > Litsea > Litsea cubeba. The sequence goes on from WHSA01000692.1 coordinate 30,624, forward strand.
AACCCTTGGCGAATGGGAAGATCTAGATTTGGGAGATCCATTTTGTATCTTGTGTATGGGGTGCTCTTTAATATTATAGAAGACATGTAAGTTTTGGTCAAAGATAAAAGGTGTCTACATGTCGAAGTCTAAGAATTGATTGTTTCCGAAACAATATTGATGATGAGGATAATCTTATATATCAACATCGCTTCCTCCATCTGTATAACTTTGGCTAATAACTCTTTAGTTTCAAGAGGAATTTACCCCACAGGACCCCCTAGGACCTCATACTACTTTGGAGGAGTTGAAAATATTGTATGTATGAAAAAGGTCCCCAAGGTCCGTTCTTTTTTCTTTTTTTTGTCGTTTAGCGAATGGTCGATATTGACCACTTTTATGGTTGATATCGACCATTCTGCGGGAATCCAAAAAAAAAACTGGGTTTTTCAGGATGAAGAAGAGGGGAGGAGGAGGAGGGAGGAGATGGGATTTTTCTCTCTTGATTGTTGCTGCTGTTCCCCATTCAAATTTACTCTCCAAATCAACACTAAATAGAAGACAAAAACAAGTTTTGTATCCCCGAACGAAGCACTGATCTCTGCCATCATCCTTTTTTTTTTCCATTTGTTTCACAGTGGTCGATATCGACAATAAAAGTGGTCGATATTGACAATGACTGTATTTTTTTTGTTTCAGTTATGTTGTCGATATCGACAATAAAAGTGGTCGATATCAACCATTTTGCAGGGAGTTTTATGGTCGATATCGACCATTCTGCGGGAACAAAAAAAAAATTGGGTTTTTCAGGATGGAGAAGAGGGGAGGAGGAGGAGGAGGAGGAGGGAGGAAGAGGGAGGAGAGGGGGAGGTAAAAGTCCTTTCGGGTTGGGGATTAGGCTTTTATCATCCACGATCGGTGACTCAGATCTTGTTTTTCTCTTTGAATATTGGATGATGAAATCTGTAGCAGAGAGTTCTCATTCCCGCCTCCACCTCCTTCTCCTCCCCCGTTTTCGCCAGCGGCACCATCAGCGGCGGCGGAGGCGGCTGCTTTGACGACGAGCTTCCTCTCCTAGAAGAGCTAGGCATCAACACGCGCCAGATCTGGCGCAAGACCGTGTCTATCTTGAACCCTTTGAGGGTGAATCCTGATCTTCATGAAGATGCCGATCTGTCTGGGCCGTTCATATTCCTCATGGCGTTCGGGATCTTCCAATTGCTCGCTGGAAAACTCCATTTCGGCATCATCTTAGGTTGGGTGACGGTCTTGGCCCTCTTCTTGTATGTTGTTTTCAATATGCTTGCTGGGAGGAATAGGAATTTGGATTTGTACAGGTGCTTGAGCCTTGTGGAGAAGAGCACAGGGGGTTGATAGCGTATGCTTGCTGGTTCATCTACATGCTTTTTTCACTGCTTATCGTATTTTGATTGCGAATTTGAAGGCCTGTTTGTGGTGCAAAAGTGGATGCTGTCCTAATGTTTCTGAATCACAAGATTATAAGTGGGGAGTAATTGAGCTGTTTCATTACATTGATGTGCATGGAGGATTAGTGTGAATGGAGGAGATATGAGTTCACTTCTCTCTGGTTTAGTTGATTTAACATCGCCATTACAGGCTCTTTTCCTTCCCCTCTCCTCCCTCTTCCTCCTCCTCCCCTCTTCTCCATCCTAAATGGTGAAAAACCCAATTTTTATTTGGATTTCCGCAGAATGGTCGATATCGACCATAAAAGTGGTCGATATCGACCATTCGCTAAACGACAAAAAAAAAAAAAAAAACGGACATGTAGAGCCTTATCCGTGTCTATGGTAAATAAAACACCTCTGAAGTGGTATAGGATCCTAGAGGGCTCTACCAGGTAAATTCCTCTAGTTTCAATATATGGATTTCAGCTCAACTCATATGAAATGATACCTTGCATGTGTCAAACTTTAAGTGATCACATGAGGTGTTTTGTCATAGTTTTTTTTAATCAATTAAGAAAATGGTGTCTCTTATGGAGGATGACTTTTATTGACATCTAACATCGAAGTTAGCATAAACTTCTCTTATCTACTTGGGTTTGCTTTATGACTTCATGTCCTTTATAACTCAAATATGCTACAATCACAGTTCCTAAGTATATGAGAAAAATACCATGTTGCACAATATTTCTCTCCTAGGCACACATGAAAGATAAACATTCCTACTTTTAGGCTTGATAAAATATTTCTTGTACAGAGTAGCACATATTTTATGTATCACTTTTTACTTTTAAGAAGCTTTTTTTGAATGTAATGCGCTTCTTAAACGATTGACTTACTATGCCAATGAAAATCTTCGCACAAGTACTTTAAAAGTTCAACCCAATTTATATTTTGAAATCGCGTATCATTTAAGACATTCTTCTTTGAGAAGAAGCATGCTAAAATATTGACCATAGTGAAATTTCTAACTAATATTTACTTTATTTAGCTATAACTAACCATAAATTGTGATGACTGATATTAATGTCTATACATGCTCAGCATTACCATATGTTAATACTATCTCCTATATATTGTATGCTTTTCATTGAAGGTTGAAGCTTTCAAGTTGTTCATATGCCTTCTTAGAAAATTCCTACTTGCATATAAATGGCTCTTAAACTCCTAGAAGGCTAGAACCCAAAGAAAACATGTACCTTTCAAAACATCTGGTCAAATCACTCCGAACAATCATCATTGGACTTCTACACCTTAATAAGAAAATCCAACATGCGGTGATTGATTACTTTTCCTGAGTCCTGTATAAATATAGATTTGAGCATTGATTGAGTTTCCCAAGTACCCAAGACTCTACTGTTTGGATGATGTGGTTGTCACCAAGGATCAAAATAGGGTTGCAGCAGGTATAGAAGCCGGTGACCAAAATGCTACATAGTGGCTGATATATAGCAGCATACCGGTGTGAATCGAAAAAGTGGTAAAATATTTTTGAAAGAATATCCAAATTAACCAGAATATTGAAAAATGTTAGAATTTGATATTTTTTCCTATAATAACTGAGATAGAAGGGTGCAACAGTCCATTTAGTGCATAAAAAGTTTGTATCACTAAATGATTATAATATATATATTAATCTAATTTCTTCAATGTATTCATGTTGATTAGCTACACTAAGTTAGATTCTATTATGCATTTCTAAATTCATAATTCAAATAAGCAATTTAGTACAACTATATATAAAGGATATATACATTATAAAATAATACTTAAATAAAGTTTAAAGTTCTATCCAAATAACAAATTAACTTTCATCAAAATAAATAATATATTTTTGTTGAGTGAAGAGAAAAGAATACTTCTGTAAAAGGGGGTGTTTATCAAGACATACCTAAAGAAGAGCCCGTGAGAGGAACTCTTTTTATCGATTGCAATTTGGTAAGTTCATGTGATTTTCTGATATTCTTTTAAGTAAAAAAGGGTAGAAGAGTTGGATGAAAATATTATTTAGAGAGAAGAAGAAAATAAATAAGCCTTATTATGCATTTTAAAAGTCTTTGGAAAATAACAGTCTGGCTCTCTCCGTAACGGCCTCGTAGCGGACTTGCAGTAGCTGTTGCGAATGTGAGTGGCGCTAAATACCACTTAGTATAGTGGCTAGCAGCCACAATTTTGATCCATGATCTTCATGGTACAAATGAGATCCCAGTGAGATGTCTCAGTCCCAAAAGTAGGTGTTGATTTACAACTGTCATAATTTCTCTAACAAGATAATTTTATGCAATGCTATTAGCTACCAACCCTTCCTGATGGAATTAACAACTATATAGCCCTTTTTTCTTTGTTTTTTGCCAGCAAAATGGATTGGATTAACTTAAGAAATTAAAGGAGTTCAACAGACCCCTCTTATATCAAATGATACATAACAAATATAACCACTCTTGTTTTTCCAAAACAACTTATCTTGTCAACTTTATATTTAGAGCAGTGAGTCTGATATTTTGTTGGAGTAGGCCCCATTGTATAATTAATGGGCCATAAGCAGAATTTATGCCTAACACCAACTACATCACTTCACTTTCTCTTGGTTGAAGTAACTCTTGAACTAATAATTCAAGATTAGTGTAAGAAGATCCTCCCTCCTTTGTAGCAATTTCAGCACACTCTTTCCACTTCAAGGCCTTCTGCCTCATCTCCTTCCCCTTCTCTCCTCCCATCATTTCCCTAATAAGGACCTCAATCTCCTCTCTCTTTGCATTGTTATCAATCTCCATGCCCACACCCCACTCATTGCAAGTATAGCGGCAGTTGGTTTGTTGCTCTGCCCAGAAAGGCCAGCAGAGCATGGGCACACCAGATGATATGCCCTCTAGTGTAGAGTTCCAGCCACAGTGTGTGAGAAACAAGCTGACTGAAGGGTGGGCCAGCACATCCTCTTGAGGGCACCAGCTCACTAGCATACCTCTTTCTTGAATCTTATGTTGCAAATCTTGTGGGAAATTTGTATGATCACCCATTATAAGATCATGCCTAATGACCCACAAGAACGGATGGTTGCTATTCACGATGCCCCACGCAAATTCTGTCACCTGTTGGGGTGTTGAAACTGTGGTGCTCCCAAAACTCACATAGATGACTGAAGCAACTTCATGGCTATCTAGCCATTTCAGACAATTTGCCTCTTCTTTCCACATACTTGATTTAATGGAGTTCAACCCGCTGTCTTTCATCTGCAGAGATAGAGGGCCAATTGTGTAGATTCGAGGAGTGAACATTGATCGCATGGCATGCAAAACTTCAAGTTCTAAATCATCAAATGTATTGAAAATGATCATTGATGCCTTGAAACCCTTCTGAGCTTGATCACGAAGGAAGTTGAGAAAGTAGTCGTTTGGGTCTGGTTCGGATAAAGCTTGGCAGATCCCTGAGTCTCATGTCTTTCATACCCGGTATCCAATCAATGGTAGTATCTAAATAGCCATTGCTAATGTAGCTCTCATCTGCATTTTAATGCATAAAAGGGCCAAAACTATATTAGTTTTCCAGTTCCGCTGTTACCCACTATTGGTAATTGGGTGTTTGGTTTGATAATACTAAACAGTCCCACATCATTCATTTAAAAAAAAGGAAATCAAACCAAAGTTCAAATATGTGGACTCTGTCCATCTAATGGATTCACCTTTGAATGCCCATGGTTTTCTAGTATCACTGTGAACATTTAGAAATGCCCATGTTTTACCTTTGAGTGGTACAAGCCCTCTTCTGATGAGCTCCTGATAGTGAAAATAGGCCATTTGAGCGCAAGCAGAGTTCGAACAGAACAGAACCTCTGGGATGCCCAGCTCTTCAGCAATCTTTAGAGTGAAGGTCACAACTGCATCAGCAATTATGCAAGTCACTCGACTTCCATCTGATGGGTGATGGAGCTTCCTCAGCAGATCGCAGAAAGGAGACACACAGTTTTCATGGATGGATTTGCAGAATCCCACAGGATCTTCCATCGCCTCTCCTAAGATGACAAGCCATCCGGTATGGATTCAAAGCGAAAGCCGTCTAAACACTCTTAAGGAATCAGCCCCTCTAGATCTCAGTAGATGTTTGTGACTGAAATCAGTGTTAACAAAGGTTATCAAGAAGCCTCTTGAATGGAGAAGCTTTGCTAATTGCATCATGGGGTTGATGTGGCCTTGGACTGGGCATGGGATGCATACTACATGAGGCTTCTTCTCCTCCTCCATTATTTCTCTCTCAGAGCTGATGCAGAGGGCCTTTCTTGGATCCTCTCTGTATCTATCTATATCTATTGTCAATATTGTTTTTTCACTTAATTAGACGCCGTATAAGATGGGACGGGGGCCAAGGGGATGAATAAATCTCTCTCTTTTCATTATTGTTTTGTTTGGATGTTGACCATTTCGTTTTGGGGCTTGGCTCATTGTGAATTTGTTATCCATCCAATGTGCCCTTAGATATCATTATTCAGAATTCAGAAGTGATTTTTAAGTCAATAAATTGATGAGATGAGACTAAGACGATAATTAAATTCGCTATTGATTGTTATCAACCAATCCTTATATGGGGTAACTTTCAACTTTAACTCTATTTAGAGTTGGTTTCTCGGGGGCTTTTATTGATCTCATCCTTCATCTAGTTTCTTACATGTGGGCTAGCTACACAATTGATTTGAAAAAAAAAGAAGAAAAAGCAGCAGTTAAAGAGCAAATGTTAGAAAGGCATTAGCTTTGCTGGATATAACTATAACCACAATACTCTAGTGGGAACCAATAACAATCAATCCAACCCTCCTACACACATTCCCCCTTCATTTGAAATTAATCTAAATTTGACACTAAACCAATCATCATTTACAGTTAGATTGAGACAGAATAAAATACCCACGAATAAAATCATTAACCTTTGAGCCCCCTAAGATCAAAGATTCCGATGGTTTTATTTTGAATGATATTTGGCCACTCCTGATCTGAACATGCATCCAACTGGCTCTCATAAGATTTAGGTGTAAGTTTAGAGGTTAAACTTACCATTCAAAAATGAAAAAAGTTTTAGAGGTTAAACTTGGATTTCTTTTGGCTTTCTCCATTAAATTATAAGAGAAGGTAGGTGCGGTGAGAAAGCATTCATCTAAGAAAAAAGAAAAATTCAAAGTTAAAGACTTAAAGAGTGTAGAAATAGAGATATCAATGCTTTAAAACAAGATAAAATATACGAAACAGACGTAAGAGATCACATCATATTCCACAAAGGAGACGTTTCAACCAACATGTCCAGTTACTTTTTTGATTCATTGATCCTTGCATCTGATGTAAGAAACGATCACAGGGACAGGCCCAACCAACCCAAAAATAAAGTAAAATAAGATAAACCTCTCACAGGCCAACCAGCGAACTTTTTGGCAGTTTGTTCTTTGTTACTTCGCAAGTGGCAACTGGATGCATAAAATTCAAGATGTGGAGAAGGACGGGTAAGTCAGGGGTAGGATTAGAGGTAGGCACAACATAAGGCGGCCGATAGAATGATTCAAGTTTGCGAGTCTCCTCTTCTTGTATGTGCGAGTTTCTCCCTCGACGTTGTATGAATGTTCTTTCCTCACTTGTGTAAGTGTTCTCTTTTTATATGTATGGGCGCTCTCATGGGTCCTTGCCCTTTTTCAAAATTTAATAGCTATAATAAATGATAAAAAAGTGTTGTGACAAAACTCAATAGTAATTAATGTCTTCTGTCCTTGTAAGTTGATGCGTATTTTTGAATGGATTAGATTGATGATCACAAGTCATCTTCAACATGTAAAGACAGAAAAAACTTGATACCAACTAAGGTAGTGAGATGCATAAAAAAAAAAAAAAAAAAAACCCTAAGGTGGTGAAGTTTTTTCTAAATAAAGAGACTCTATTAGGTTAATTACTTTTGAGTAATTTCATTAGAGGAATTCCTAGACAACCTTGGTCATAGATGATCGGACAAGAAATTAACAAACTATTTTTTTTTTATTTCTTGTGTGTTAAGTCATGACTAATAAAAAATCGGGTAACCTTTGTCATATTGGTTTAACAGACACCCAAATAAAGGATTAGAAGTCCAAGTTTATGAATTGTTGGTTCTGTTAAACATTTGCCTTGGCCCGATCTCTTCTTATTAGAGGATCATTTGTCAATTGTTTTGACTAAGGATACAAAGAGGTTGGAACTAGGGTGGAACCATGGTGGATTCCGGACCCAGGTCTATGTTTATAGCTTGGAGTTGAGATTTGATTTTGACATGGAAGCTATACTTGTATATCAACAAAAAAGAATGGATTTAATTATGAATCTAAAATAAGATATAGAGTGCATTACTATAATTGTATAAAACATCTTGAAAATAACTCTTTAAATATATAAATTGAGCTATTAAATAACATATGATTAAAAATAAGTAGACTCTTAAATCTGAATATAACTTAAGCTATGTTGGCCCTTAAAACTTATATATACTTAAAATATGTCAAAGTAATTGTCTTTAATCTGGATACTTGGGTGAGAACATATAAAGATCCTTTTCTAGATCCGAATTTCTCCCAAATCTAAATATAGGTTGCATACTTGCTTTATTAGGAATCAAAGACCTCAATATAATCGGATATCCATTTGCAACACAAGTTTTGATGGATCCCGAGCAAATATGAACTTAGAAATATCAATCGGAATAGAGTTAAAGCAGCTTTGGATTGTTTACCTTTTTGCCTCATTTGATGAAAATCATGCATGAAAGTAAAAATTATCTTCTTTTATTTAAAATTCTAAATTTATAATATACTTGATTAGGTGTTGGTTCATTTCTATAAGGCATGGACTTGCTCCCCACGGCACGCCACATCTTTACCTGGTGCACCAGGGGTATTAGTCCTATCTCTTGGGTCAAATATCATGGGGATATCGTTGTCCAAACAAACAAAACAAAGAAAAGAAAAGAAAAACTATAAATTCATAAGGATTATTGGATACACTGTATGAAAATCAGACCAACCCATACCCGTTATGATCAGATGGGTTTGGTATCAAATAATTTCTTAGCCAATCTTGTTTTTAGAAATAGTTTCATGTTTGAAGCGGCTACTAGAAACCTTAAATGGTGAAGGCTTTTTTATAAATAAAGTAAAACCACAATGACCAAAATACCCTTGACCATAAACCTGGTCATTGGCCAACCCAAAGAACCAAACCAGAATACAAGACATAAACCGAACAATCTCCACATTGGCTTGAATTCTGTAGAACTCGAGCCACTTTGAAGATAACCGGTAATTTCTTATCGTACCTCGCTGATAGGTATCACCCTGCACCGATGGCGCAGTCTTCATTCTTCAACATTCTGAACTCGAGCCACCTTGAAGATAACCGGCAATTCCTTCCTGTACCTCGTTGATAGGTACCTCCTTGCACCGATGGCGCAGTCTTCATTCTTCAACATTTTGACATGTTGAACCAGCACTTGAACTTTGAGCAAAGCGCGTCTTCTCGTCAAACTCCACCTCGAACTTTGAGGCTTGAATCCATTGACGAGTTCGAGTGATGTCGATATTTGAATCACTCACTATCCAGCCTTCAAACTGCTTTGACTTTAGCACCCTTGTGAAGTGAACGGATCGGGAATCCGAGTCTTGATGACTCTACAACTGCAGAACAACCTCTGCCTTCGAACGATCAAATATGTGTTTTACCCGGTCTAAATCCCTGCTTTCAATTTGTCAAAACCTCTGTTTGACCACTGCTGATGTAGGCATGACATCAGCTCCTGCTTGCTCCCTCTTCGCTAACTGAACTTTGGGAAGATGAGCAGCATCACATGTGATTCGGCAACAGTTGTCTTTGAAATGAACACTTTCAATTCAGTGAACTACAAACCCTACTTAGCCCCTACTTAGCCCCTTTTGACCTTGCATTGATGATGTCAGCGATATCTACCGACGGGGCTTGCTTCAGTCATCGAATCCAGCTGACCGGACTCTGACCTTGATCTCTGCACCACGCTATAGATCTCATTACTATAAGCATGCTAGAAAAAACAGATATGGAATTCGACTCCGGATGGCTCCGATATCGGAGAAATGATTTTTTTACCCTCCGATCAGTCAAGCTCACCCGTTGACCGTTGAATTTCCAATCCCTTTCTACAATTGTGTAAATCTGTTCGTAACGAGTCCATCGGTGCAAATGGATCTCTGATCAGGCTTTGGATGATCATGATATCAATTAAACAATTTCTGCCGTTGATCTGGTCAAACTACTTGTTTGACCGTACTGCTGACGTCACTTGCTTGCGTCAGCCTCTGCAGTCTGCACTACTGCTTTCCTAATGGGCTTCTGAATTGGCTTGGGTCGAACTCGACCCGAATTGGCCTGGGACCAACATTGTAAATGGGGCCTTCTTCTCCCTACGTTTTGTTCCGCAACAGAAGCTCTGCAAGCGCCCAGGCTGAATCCTTCTATTACTTCTTTGGCAACATCAACCTGAAACAGAGTCTGGATTCTCTCTACAACAACGCGTGGTCCACCTTTTGATTGACAGAACTCTCTGCGATTGTATTATCTGAGACTGCAAAGATCGACATGTCCTCAACTTGCAGAGCGTGCGACTATATTGATTCTGGGCGATGGTGCGGTCTTTCTTCTTCGATATCCGCTACACCAGCAATGGCCTGCTGAAATTGGTCCCCTGCGATCATCTTTTGCAATCGTCTTCTTCTTCTGGCGATCTTCGCCGATAGGTTCTGAAATGAGAACGGGAACAGAGCAGTGCCATGCGGCTATCCATTTTTTTGAACAATGGGTCCAGCAATACTGTCAACAAAAAATTCACAGTATTTCAAGAAATACAGCTACAAATGATGCTATTAGACTCTGGCAGGAAGAGAAAACAAATATAAAAAATTACCTTGCAGAAATTCCTAGTAGAATAGCCATAACCACAGATATGTGGACTTCTAAAGGGGGTGATAGTAATTATATTTGTATTACTGCACATAATATAGATGCAAGATGGATTATGAATAAACGTATACTTAGTTTTAGCTGTCTTGAATTGCCACACAATGGAACTAGAATAAGTACATTAATTTTGGAAAAACTAGATGAATATAATATTAAGAAAAAAGTTTTATCTGTAACTTTAGATAATGCCAGTAATAATACAGTGGCTATTGAATTAATGAGAATATGCAGATGCCACTTGCAACTTTGATAGATAGTTATATCTTTCAAAATAGATGTGTATGTCACATCTTAAATCTTATTGCAAATGTTGGTTTAAAGCATATTATAAGTTACACAGATGCTATTAAAGACATTGCTAGATTTATTTTTTGCTCCGCACAAAGAAGACAATTGTATGCCCAAATATGTGCGAGGCAAGGCGTATCAGCTATTAAAATGCCTAAAGAGGTAGAACATAGATGGAATTCTATGTATGATTTATTAAACAAGGCACTTTCTCGGAAAACTATTTTGAATGAATTTTGTGTTTTTCATGAACAGGATTTGATGATTAGTGATGAACATTGGGAGTTATGTGCCCATATAAGAGATTTATTAGAACCTTTTTATACTTCAACATTATTTTTTTTTGGGATATATTATCCCACATCTAATGAAGCTTTTTAAAATTACTTTACAATTCAGTAGATTTAGAGATCATTTTTTACTGGGTAGCACTATTATGGATATGGAAGAAAAATTTAATAAATATTGGAAAGAGGCTCCAATGATATTTTTTTTAACTGCTGTATTTGATCCTAGGTTAAAATTAAGTGGTGTGCAGTTTTTTATTGATGGAATAAATAAAAATATGAATTATATAGATTTAAATATTTTTTTTAAATATAAGGGCAAATTTACAAGAACTTTTTTAATTTTATTGTGAGCAAATGGGTACAGCTGGGCTTAGTATGGGCAATTCAGAAGTCCAGCTAACAGGTGTTGGTGAGTGGGATGTGTGGTATTTTTCTCTGTCCGCAGGCATGGCATCCAGCTCAAGGTCAAGTAACACTGTGACGGAGTTATCATCGTATCTTGACGTCATTGTAATACGGGTGCAGGATGCATCTAGTTTTGACCTTTTAGCCTGGTGGAAGCAACAAGAAAGAATTTATCCGGTGTTGGTAGCTATGGCTCGTGATCTATTGACTATTCCTATGTCTTCTGTAGCATCAGAACATCCTTTTAGTGTAGGTGGACGTGTAGTAGATGATAGAAGAACAAATCTAACTGAAGAAACAGTGGAGTGTTGTGTTTGCCTACGAGACCGGTATTTGGCAGATAAGAGGAAGCAATAGTTGGCATCATCAATGGAAGATTTTGATCCAGCAGAATATATTAGTGGACTACAAATCTGATTTTTTACTTTATCCTTCATTGTAATTTATAAGTTTTTCATTCTTTTTTTTTTCTAAAAAGATTGTAAGGTTTTGAAGGTACCTATTTAGAAACCTTCAAGAAGTTAAGATCCAAATGGTTCTCTCTTCTCAGTGGAGTAGGTCGAGTTTGACCGAACTACTTAAATCTCTTTGTCATTCTCCTTGCTTGTGTTCTAATTTTTATTTTTAATACTGATAAGAAAAAGAAAATTCATATATATCACTTAAGTAATATGCGAGTAAATATTACTAAATTATTTTGAACCACTCAATCATTTGTTAAATGTTTGTATAAGTTTGAACTACTTTACGTATATATTAATTAAATGTTTAGGAAAAGTAACTATTGAAAAACTAATATGTCTATTGATAGAAAATTAAATTCAAACCTATGTCGAAGCTCGAAACGTAACTCTATCAGAAAAAAAATGGAGGCACGCCTAGCCGGCACGGCACGGCCCGCTCCAGCCCGCCCCATTGCGGGCCGTGCCACTGGGCCATGTCGTGCCAGGGCCTGCCAGGGTTTTTCCATGGCAAGCCGGGTCGGCACTGGCGAGCCATATTTTAAGCGGCCGGCACGGCCCGTTTGACATGTCTACCCCTAAGTCATAACATCCTATATCGTTGTCTTTTTTGAAATTGTATAAATTTTGTTTACAATGAAATAGATTTAGATATATACATACAAAACTAAGTTAAAATATCACAAATTTTATAAAATATAACCTTAAAACTAACCCATTTCAAAAACCCCCAATATATAGATCTAGTATCAAGATGCGTAAATCTAAGAGAATGCAACATACCCACAACAAAAAAGGACATGCAATAATCATTTCTAAGCTATTTCTTAACAAATCTAAAAAAAATTAAAAACACTAACTTTGGTAGAATTGTAAGTGATTTTTCCTTACTAATTAAATTAAAAAAAAAATATGCTTTTTTTTTTTATGGCCTGAGAGGTGTTGAAAGTGTTAAGAAGGAAGAGAAGCAACTGATGTTTGGAGGAATTGAAATGGAGAAGAAAATGAGCAAAATGGGTGAAACGGGTTTTAAGGGTTGTTGACCGATAAATTAAAATTATCGGCCCATTTTTTCAACCATGATCCCGACTCAATGTAGCCATGTAAATACAAATGAAATATCCAAATTAAAGAGGTCACTAGCTTAAAGGTTGAAAAGGACACCCTCCTCATAAGTCAAATAAAGTAATGAGGAAAATGAGTAAATAAATAAATAAGGCTTAGAAAAGGCCAAAACTTAGACGTCCATTTTTAACTGTGTGCAGTGTGCCCATGGCGTGACCAAAGTACTAATCGTTTTTTAGCTGTCAAATCAACATCAAACCATTTCATTTTCTTTAGCAAGGCGGCTACACTACCACATATCTTATTTTCATTGGTTTCGGTTTCATGAAAAAATGAAGGACAACTAGACAACGAATGAATGAATGATTCTGTTGCGCTTGTCATGCTTTTGCGAATGCATCTTCTAAATACTTATGTTTATTTCTTTGTTTATGATTGTTTTCTCTTATCGGTTTGATCAAAGCATGCTCTTATGTTGTATGGATCTCATGTTTGGTTTGGGCCATTTTCCTATATAGTAATGAATTGAGCAGTTGAAGGAGTTTTCTATATCAATGCATTGATTAATTATTATTTATAAATTTGTAGGGTATGTGTTCAAAATTGATCATTTGTGCTTCCATTTATGCAATGATTCTTCTCAAGTATATATATGCATTTATAAATGAGGCCAGCTCCCCTAAGCTCAAACTTAGGATAAGGTAAGCTCAAGTGTGTGGTGGGGCCCACTTGGGGACCCACATGGGGGATAGGGTGGGGGGTGGGGGATTTCAAGGACTCCCTAGGATCTTTTTCCCTACAAAAAAATCAGTCACAACCGTAATTCCTATCATCTCCATATGGGCCCAAGAGTTTAATGGTTAATAAATTATTCGGATTGATATATAGTCAATCCAACGGTCCAGTAAATTCGGGTCTTACCGAAAGTTGGTGGACATGTACAATTTAAGGGGATCATGTGTTTGGTCCATTTGGATGGACCAAAGGTGGGCCCCACAAGCACAAGCTTACGAAATTTTCTACCTAAGCTCGAGCTTAGGGGAGCCTTGGCCTTTATAAATTGATTAATTAGTTGTCCTAAAATTGCTCATATGGGTTCAAAAGTGCTCACTACAACAAGTTGCACTTTTAGCCACGTAATTTTTAGCCACGTTTTTTAAAAACGTCGGTAAAGGGTTTACTAAAAAACGTGGCCAAAAGTATACCCTTTACCGACGTTTTTCAAATCGTCGGCAAAAGTAAAGACCTTTACCGACGTTTCCTAAAAAACGTGGCCAAAAGTACAAATTTTTACCGATGTTTCTAAAAAACGTGGCCAACAGTACACCCTTTACCGACGTTTTTTAGTAAAACGTCGGCAAAGGCCATTCTTAAATTTAAAAAAAAATGGTTTATTTTTTAAATTATACCGACGAAATAAAATGTCGGTAAATATGCTTTTAATTTTCTTTTTTTAATTTACCGACGAAATTAAACGTTGGTAAATATGCTTTTAATTTTCTTTTTTAATTTTTACCGACGAAATTAAACGTCTGGTAAATATGTTTATGAATATTTATTTATTTTTATATTAATTTTACTTACAAAAATACAAACGTCGGTAAATATGTTTATTAATTTTTATATTAATTGTATCGACGAAAATAAAAACGTCGTTAAATAACTTTTTAAATTTTATTTTTACCTTTACCGATGAAATTAAACGTCGGTAAATACGTTTATTAATTTTTATTTATTTTTACGATCATGTTTACCAACGAAAATAAAC